>CM076902.1:42213237-42378672 GCA_039519145.1 Kokia cookei | reverse complement strand
TAGTTAAAATATAGTTCTAAATAAGTAATTTTTATTATTTTTATTTAAACGTAAATTAATTAATATTTAAAATTAGAATTCACGTTATATTAATCTAGTGCAAAATTAATAAATTTTTAATAAATTTTGTTTAAATTTAAAATTAAATTGTTTTTTAAATTTAAGTATATTAAAAATAAAATAAATGAATTTAATTAAAATATAGTTCATTAATTTATAATTAATTTAATTCAATAAATTGAAAATTTAAAAGAATAAATATTTAACAATAATAGAATATAAAAATAAATATTACACCTGTGATAATTTTTTAAAAAATTTCTATTTAGATCACCTAATAATAATAATTTACAATTTTATCAATAATATTTGTAAATTGATTAATATTTTCTTCTGACAGCACATGTTTTTCATACTTTGGTCAAACTTTTTCATGATTTACTACTTACCATTTTTGTTCTAAGCATGATTTTTAGTGATTATATATATATAAATATATATATATATATATATATATATATATATTTATAATTTTTATTTCCTTTAAATATTTAATTATTTTTATAAATTTCTATTTTTTATAAAATTTTATATTTTTTTTCAAAATACCATAAGATTTTTATAAATTTGTAATTTCATTTTTATAAATTTATATTTTATATATTTTTCAAAATATTAATAACTGAAACTGATCTTTTATAAAAAAAAATAAAAAATATATAGTTTATTAAAACCACAATTAAAATGAATTTGGACACTCAAAATGGGTTTATTATTGACTTTGAAATCAACCTCTAGAATTATAGTTGTGAATAATACCATGAGAAGTCAAATTCGAATGAGTTTGGTTGCACTGAGAGAGGAGACTCGTTCATATTTGCGTTTACAACCTGCTACAATGACATTTCCCATATTGTATAGCAAGTTTTATTTAACTACTCCTTAGATACCAAATTTCCCTTTTTTTCTTTGTTTATAAAAACAATAATGGTGGGTTTTAACTGTGATAATTATTGATAATTGTAATCATGAGATGTAGTGTGGTTGTTCACTCAATCTTTAATTACGAAGTCAGGGGTTTAATCTTCGCTAATGAGAATGAAACACATTTCATGACAAGTCGTTTACCACTTTGGGGAGCACCTGTAACGAGAGGATTAGTCATTGCCTACGAACAGTGAATATCTTGATTTTAACAAAAAAATATTGATAATTGTGAATAATAATTTTTTGAGTAACCAAATTTGAATATTTTAGGTAGCGTTGGGAGTGAGGATCCTTTGATATTTGCTTATATATTTGTCCAAGTTGAAGGAGGAAAATGAAAGGGTTAGTCATTGCTACCGATAGTGGACATTCTGGTCTCCACAAAAAAACTGTTGATAATGTGAATAATAATAGTAATACTTTGAGAAGTTAAATTTGAATATTTAGGTAGCGTCGGGAGCGGGAAACCTTTTACATTTACTATTGAATTTGAGCGCACATCGAAAATGAACTAAACAAGCAAAAAATCATTTTCGAAGCTTCAACCTACTCCACAATAGATCATTAGCACTTGATATTTAACGCCCCGAAATATATAGGGTTAGAAGTAATAACTTACCAAAAAATGAATCTTAGTCTTGATGGTTAGGAGCACGGTGTACTCCATAGAGATCTTAGGTTTTATCCACACCTTTCCAATTGTTTTGTTTTATTTTTTAGCAAACTAGAATGAAAATCACCCTAACATATGTAATATTCCAAACATTAGGGGTTAGAATTTAAAAAAAATAATTCAAAATCGTATATTTTATTCAAACCATTTTTATAAAATTAAAATTATATATCTTTTATCTTCTAATCGTAATTTAAAATAAAATTTTATCTTTTCTTTTAAAAATTCAAATAGAATTAAAAATTCCACTATCTTTTTAAATACTTATTTTAATTTGAAATTCAAATTAATCCTTTTTAAATCCTAACTAGAATTCAAACTACTCCTTTTCAAATCCTAATACAATTTATCTTTTTTATTTCTAATTATTATTTATTATTCCCCATTTGTTATTTTATCATATTAAAACTCTAAACTATCTCTGTAACACCCCAAACCTGGCCTAGAAGTTATGATCGAATCTAGCGGACATTAACATGCTGAAAATCGGTTTTGCATGTAGAAATTATTAGTTATTGACGAATATAGTAAAAACCAAAATGAGTGCCCAAAATACTAAAAGCGAACCACCTAAAATATGCTATAAGTAATTTATTATTTATTTAAACTTAAATTAATTAATATTTAAAAATAGAATTTACAATTTATTAATCTAATTTAAAATTAATAAATTTAAATCTGAAAATTTAATTAGATTTTTCAAAATTTCAAACATAATAAAGTTTATCTATTTAACTATAAAAATAAACTAGTTTAATTTAATTAAAATATAGTTCTAAATAAGTAATTTTTATTATTTTTATTTAAACGTAAATTAATTAATATTTAAAATTAGAATTCACGTTATATTAATCTAGTGTAAAATTTAATAAATTTTGTTTAACTTAAAATTAAATTGTTTTTTAAATTTAAGTATATTAAAAATAAAATAAATTATTTTAATTAAAATATAGTCCATTAATTTATAATTAATTTAATTCAAAAATTTTAAATTGAAAATTTAAAAGAATAAATATTTAAGAATAATAGAATATAAAAATAAATATTGATGGTAACTTTTATAATTATAAATATGAATAATTGTAAAACGATAACCCATCATAACTGAAACATAAGCTTACTAAATGTATTAGATTTTATTGAAACACTAAAATTAATAACATAGAATATTTCAATCACTTAGTTGTTAGTTAATGACATAATATATTAGATTTTACATGACATTGTCACTATATTTAACGTACCATGTGGCAAAGTCGACATAGCATTATGGTTTTCTTCAAATAACTAAAAAAAAAATTAAATTACACCTGTGATAATTTTTTAAAAAATTTCTATTTAGATCACCTAATAATAATAATTTACAATTTTATCAATAATATTTGTAAATTGATTAATATTTTCTTCTGACAGCACATGTTTTTCATACTTTGGTCAAACTTTTTCATGATTTACTACTTACCATTTTTGTTCTAAGCATGATTTTTAGTGATTATATATATATAAATATATATATATATATATATATATATATATATATTTATAATTTTTATTTCCTTTAAATATTTAATTATTTTTATAAATTTCTATTTTTTATAAAATTTTATATTTTTTTTCAAAATACCATAAGATTTTTATAAATTTGTAATTTCATTTTTATAAATTTATATTTTATATATTTTTCAAAATATTAATAACTGAAACTGATCTTTTATAAAAAAAAATAAAAAATATATAGTTTATTAAAACCACAATTAAAATGAATTTGGACACTCAAAATGGGTTTATTATTGACTTTGAAATCAACCTCTAGAATTATAGTTGTGAATAATACCATGAGAAGTCAAATTCGAATGAGTTTGGTTGCACTGAGAGAGGAGACTCGTTCATATTTGCGTTTACAACCTGCTACAATGACATTTCCCATATTGTATAGCAAGTTTTATTTAACTACTCCTTAGATACCAAATTTCCCTTTTTTTCTTTGTTTATAAAAACAATAATGGTGGGTTTTAACTGTGATAATTATTGATAATTGTAATCATGAGATGTAGTGTGGTTGTTCACTCAATCTTTAATTACGAAGTCAGGGGTTTAATCTTCGCTAATGAGAATGAAACACATTTCATGACAAGTCGTTTACCACTTTGGGGAGCACCTGTAACGAGAGGATTAGTCATTGCCTACGAACAGTGAATATCTTGATTTTAACAAAAAAATATTGATAATTGTGAATAATAATTTTTTGAGTAACCAAATTTGAATATTTTAGGTAGCGTTGGGAGTGAGGATCCTTTGATATTTGCTTATATATTTGTCCAAGTTGAAGGAGGAAAATGAAAGGGTTAGTCATTGCTACCGATAGTGGACATTCTGGTCTCCACAAAAAAACTGTTGATAATGTGAATAATAATAGTAATACTTTGAGAAGTTAAATTTGAATATTTAGGTAGCGTCGGGAGCGGGAAACCTTTTACATTTACTATTGAATTTGAGCGCACATCGAAAATGAACTAAACAAGCAAAAAATCATTTTCGAAGCTTCAACCTACTCCACAATAGATCATTAGCACTTGATATTTAACGCCCCGAAATATATAGGGTTAGAAGTAATAACTTACCAAAAAATGAATCTTAGTCTTGATGGTTAGGAGCACGGTGTACTCCATAGAGATCTTAGGTTTTATCCACACCTTTCCAATTGTTTTGTTGTATTTTTTAGCAAACTAGAATGAAAATCACCCTAACATATGTAATATTCCAAACATTAGGGGTTAGAATTTTAAAAAAATAATTCAAAATCGTATATTTTATTCAAACCATTTTTATAAAATTAAAATTATATATCTTTTATCTTCTAATCGTAATTTAAAATAAAATTTTATCTTTTCTTTTAAAAATTCAAATAGAATTAAAAATTTCACTATCTTTTTAAATACTTATTTTAATTTGAAATTCAAATTAATCCTTTTTAAATCCTAACTAGAATTCAAACTACTCCTTTTCAAATCCTAATACAATTTATCTTTTTTATTTCTAATTATTATTTATTATTCCCCATTTGTTATTTTATCATATTAAAACTCTAAACTATCTCTGTAACACCCCAAACCCGGCCTAAAAGTTATGATCGAATCTAGCGGACATTAACATGCTGAAAATCGGTTTTGCATGTAGAAATTATTAGTTATTGACGAATATAGTAAAAACCAAAATGAGTGCCCAAAATAGTTTTCAAACCTGATAGATCTCGTCATAGTTAACTCAGTGCAAGATAATCTGAACTTCCTTACGTTGTCCGATTCCAAGTCAGATATCTACCTAAACAGATAAGGATAAGACAACTAGTGAGTTACCAATCTTGGTATATAACCAAAATCAAATACAACTAAATTGTAATAACATAAGTAAACTTAATGACATTTACATAACCGATATCGAACAGATCCAGAGTATCGCAGAGTTGTCAAATTACGAACCAAAGGAATCCTACGTGAAGTTGAACTCATTGTCACTTCAGATCTCAATAAGTAAATATAACACATAACCACGAAAGCAGAGATAGATTCATTTCAGACACATCGCAGAAGGTCAGATAATATGAATACAAGATCTCGGCATAGATATAATACAAATATAGTTACAGATACAGTCATGTCACATATACAATTACAAATGCAGATATGATACAAATATAGTTACAGATGCAAACATGATATCCCCATCCATTATACACCATCAGCGTCCAACCCAACACACCATATAAGCATATAATACCTATCCAGGCCTACACACCATATAGTGTCAGTATATCAGGTTGTAGTGTTCACAATTTCACTGCAAGATCAGATATAATCTCAAATGGTTCAATCACTGAAACAGTTCAAATAACTTCTTTCAATTCATATTCCTAAACCATGTAGGTGCTGAGAACATATGAAAAATATGTATAATCTACCAATAGACGTGATCATACAATCTCAATATAACAATGTGCTGAGATTATTCGTAATCGTTTCGTATAGTTATCCATATACCACATATCCTTAATCAAAACAGTAACACAGAAGCGTACCTGTATGCTTAACAAAATACGAATCGCACCTAAACAGAATACACACTATATGGCATCCAAACAAAGTCACATTACTCATTATCGAGTCGCTAATAAGTTTCTTATATCAATGTAACCTACGTACATAAAGCATATTGTAAACTGACAGATCACAAATATTGAGTTTATAGCTTATTGTAGACCATGCGTCTGAAAACAATATACACACACCTTGACACATGCTCATGTGTCAGCCCATATGCCTTAGAACAGTATACACACACCCTGACACACCCCCATGTGTTAGCCCATGTGTCTTAGACAATATACACACACCTTAACACACGTCCGTGTGCCAACCTGTGTGCCTCAAAACAACATACACACATCCTAACACACGCTCGTGTGCCAAACCATTTGCCTCCTCCAACTTATTTTAATGACACTAACCTTTGACACACCCCTATGTGCTTTCAAACAACACCGTTTCGACGGGAAAAAACGCAGAAAAACACAAGAAATCTAAAGGGGTTTTGATACCCACCTGTTACACGACTATATAGAAGCAACATAGATGATTCCAAAGCCTAAAAAAACACATTATAATGACCAGATCAGACAATTAAACCAAATCAAATTGCTTGACTTAACATCCAAACTGAAGTTACGCCGAAGAACTTCGATACAAGATCTTGAATCGAAACTTACCGTCAAACAAGTTAAACCAAGAAGGAGAAGTCAATGCCGTGTAGAATCGATTGAACGTAAAATGACAAAAGAGAAGATGACACGAGGTAAAGAGAATCCCCACGAACTAGATGTTAAAACTCAATGAAAATCTTGGAAGCAAAATGAAACTTCCCCATCCAAAAAAAAAGCTTCAGGTAGTTTAATTAACGTTTTAAAAATAAAAATCGATTCATAGGAAGTATAAATAAAAATATCCCCTTATTAGTTTCGCATAGATTTGAACACCAAACCATAGGGTACAAAGAAACTTAACCATTGAACCACTAGGCTCAATATTGTCATCAATTAATCAGAAATCACTAATAACTCAAATGTCCAAAGGTAAGGGCCTCATCAAATGGAAAAAAATTAAGAAACAAAGTTCAAACCCAAAACCTCGCACACTCACACACAACACTAAACCACTGAACTAGATTAAATTACTTGAAAACTTTCAAAATTTTAACTCAAAATCGAAAAATAACCACTCTTGGTTTCACTAACTAAATTTCTTCTAACCTGGTTTTTGGGATGTTACACCTCTCATCCACTTAAAAGAATTTCGTTATTGAAATTCTCATAGTCCTCTCCATCCTTAAACTACAAAATTTGGAACGTTCTCAGTCACACAAACCACCACACTGACACTGCACAATTCACTCTTATCAATATTTTTAACAATTTACTCCTCAACACTTCAAACTATCACAACAACATATCACAAGAATCATTGATGATCTTTAGGTCGCGGATTCAAATTAATAGCGCTCATGCTCCTCTCATAGTCTGAAGTTGTTCAATCGTATACTTTTAACCCATCGATTTAAATTGGGTTTCATCAACTCCTGTAGATTAGTCAACACTACCCAGGGTATCGCAACGGCCTACGTTTCATGATTGTTGCCCTCAAATGCGAGCATCCTAATCGATTCATAAACTTTCAAACAAAACTCTTTATCTGAAGAAAATAACTTAGTTCGAGTCCATCTCCAATATCTAACATGCCCTCACACAATAAGGCTACTTATACTCATATCTATTTACAGTTTCAAAAATTCTATGAGTTAGCTTAGTTTTACTTTTCATCTTAATCATGATGTTTTGAACTAAGGTTTTCATCGAAGTCACACAGTCTTAACCAGAACGTAGTAAAAAGGACAGTGTAGTTTGTTTTAGTTCATTTAACACAACTAAAGTAAAGATACTTACAACATTGGCATCAGAGACTCATATTCTCTATTTACAGACTCAAAAATAATCAAAACCCGAACATACTTTATATGAGTCGTTACCAAACTCAATCAAAACTTCAGTTTTACTCAAAACACTTTTCAAAGACATTTTTGAACCCCAAAAATCATAGCCCGTGTTTTGCAATCGGGCTCAAATACCACTAAATATAACACTCCAATCTCAGCCTAAAATTTAGGATCGAATCTGGCGAAGATACATTAAAATGTTAAAAATCAGTTTTGCATGTAGAAATTATTATTTATTGACGAATTTAGTAAAAACCAAAATGAGTGCCAAAAAGAGTATTCAAACCCGATAGATCTTGTCATACTTAACTTAGTGCAAAACAATCCGAGCTCTCGTACATCATCCGAGCCAAAAATAGTTATGTGGGTATCCAGGAGAATGATTTTCAGTTCGTAAATATGAAAGTGAAGCTTCCTACTTTGGATGATCGGGTTTAGTTTACTAGGTGTATGGTAGTCCGAGTAGGAGTTCAAAGAGGGGGCTTTGGCCAGCTTTGTGGCATATTACTCACGGTGTTAAGGGCTCGTGGTTGTTAGCTGGTGATTTCAACGGTATATTGAATGATGATGAGAAGAAAGGGAGCCGAGGAGAATGAGAGCTTCGTGTCCGCTATTTCTCAATTTTATTCTGACTTTGGTCTGAAGGATGTTGGTTTCAAAGGCCTTAAATTTACTTGGAATAGGGGTGTGGTTTTCTAATGGTTGGATAGAGCTTTATGTAATGGTTCTTAGGATAAATTGTTACCGAATACGTTGGTGTATCACATCCATAAGATTAAATAGGACAATCGCCCTTTAACTATAAATGTTGGTCATCATGAGCCTGTAAGGATTTTTAGACCCTTTCATTTTTTGAGTTGTTGGTTGGATCATAAGGATTTTAGTCGTCTTGTGAGTGATAGTTGGAAACAGTGTGACGATTTGGGGAGAACTATTCAGAGCTTTGGTGAGGAGTGCAAAGTATGAAATAAGGAGGTGTTTGGACATATTATCGCCAAGAAACCATAGTTAATAGCTCGAATTATAGGGGCACAAAGATCTGTTGAGTGATTTCAAACAAGGATGATGGTTGATTTAGAAAAGAGTCTGCAAGCTGATCTAGAAAGGGTGTGAGATGACGAGGAGTTACTTTGGAATCAAAAATTGAGAAGGGATGGCTTATGCTTGGGGATAGGAATACTAAATATTTTCATTCCCTGGCTAGTCGAAGAAGAAAGATGAATCAAATTAAGGCATTGAGATTAGAGGTTAGAGAATGGTCTTATGATGAAGATCAAATTAAGAGAGTGGTAGTGGAATTTTTTATGAGACTCTATAATGATGATGGTATTAATGTGGGTTGCTGTCGATTCAAAACGAGTTTCCGGTTATTGATTCAGAGCTCTCAAAGATAATGGAGCGTGGTTTGACCAAACAAGAGGTTCGAGGTGCACTATTTGAGATGGATCCTTTGAAGGCTCCAAAGATTGATGGACTACATGCGCAATTTTATCAGGCTCATTGGGATTCTGTGAGGGATTCAATTTTTGAGATGGTTTCCTCCGCTTTTGAGAATGGCTTTTTGGAACACTTTTTTAATAAAACGCTCATTGTCCTAATACCTAAAGGATTTGTTCCTAAATTTGTAACTCAACTCCGTCCTATAAGCTTGTGCATCGCGCATTATAAGATCTTGTCTAAGGTGATTGTGAATTGGCTAAAGCCAATTATGCCGATTCTGGTTGCGAAAAATCAGACCAGTTTTGTTAGTAGGAGACACATAATGGATAACGTGGTTGTAGCTTAGGAAGTCATACATTACATGACAATTCGAAAAGGGAAGAGAGGGTGGATGGCGTTGAAGATTGAAATGAAAAAAGCGTATAACAGGACTAGGTGAGATTTCATTCGGGACTCACTAGTTGATGCTAAGCTACCGACTAAACCCATTGCAAGTGATAATGTTATGTGTGGCAACTCCTTCTTTTCAGGTGCTATGGAATGGTGGTGTCACTGAAGAATTCAAACCATCATGAGGTATACGACAAGGTGATTCGATTTCGTCGTATCTATTTGTTCTGACAATGGAGATTGGAAATCGATAGTTTTGGGAAGAGGGGGTCCACAACTATCGCATATATTCTTTTCCGACGACTTAGTGTTGTTTGGGAAAGCTAATGTGGAGAATGCGAGGGTCATGAAGGAGGTTCTTGATCAATTCTATGTTTTCTCGGGGCATAAGGTGAATGCTAGCAAATCAATGATTCATTTTTCTATGAATACTGCTGTCGCAATAAGAACTGCAATTACGGTTGTGTTTAAATTTCAAAACACTAAGGATTTAGGAAGATATTTAGGGGTTCCGGTGTTTCATAGTAGAGTAGAAAAGAACACATTCCAGTTCGTGGTGGATAAAGTACAAGCTAAGCTTAATGGTTTTGATGCTAAAATGTTGTTTATGATAGGTAGAATTGTGTTGTCTAATTCGGTACTTTTAGCTATCCCGAGATATTTTATGCAGGTAGCTATGATCCCCGTTGGTATATGTGAAAAAATAGAATCTATTGTTTGCCAATTTGTCTAGGGATCTACAAGCAAGGGTAGAAAGATCTCTCTGGTCAATTGGGAGGAATGTTGCCAATCGGTAGAGCATGGAGGTCATGGACTTAGAAGGCTTGTGCCTTGGAATGCATCATTTTTTTATGAAACTTGCATATAATATTGTTATGAAAGGGGAGTCGCTCTGGGTTAGAGTGTTAAGGAATACGTACAAACTTTCTGAAGTTTGTCTCCAAGATATTTCAATGAGTAGATGTTCTTGTTAGTGGAGAACCTTAACAAAGGTATGGAAGCATTTTCGTGATAAGATGATGTGGAGGATAGGAGATGGCAGGACAGTTAGTTTTGGACATGATGAATGGGTTCTGAGGTTGGGAATCCTTCATGATTACCTTTTCTATGGGAAATATATTCCACCAAATGTGAAGGTTAGAGACTTTGTGGATAGTAATGGATGCTGGAAGATGACTGAGTTGTCGGATCTTTTTAGTAAGAATATATTGGAATACATCGTGGCTTGTCACCCTTCGAGGGATGAGTTTGGTGCTGATTTGTGTTGCTAGAAGTCGACGATGGATGGGAAATTCTCGGTCAAATCCGCGTATAGCTCCCTAACGATACAAGAGAATATTCAGAGTAATAGTGATTGGTGGTTATTCTGGAAGGTTGCTTTACCATCAAGAATTAAGCATTTTCCGTGTTTGGTTAAAAAAGCGGATTCTTACAATTTATGAAAGAGCAAGAAGATATCTAACAAATGATACAAGTTGCTATCTATGCGAAGGAACTCAAGAAACAGTGCAGCATGTGCTTCGCGATTGTCGGTTTGCAAAGGAGGTATGGTTGAAATTCATTTCTTTTGGCTTTGTTAGAGATTTCTTCGAGATGGATTTTAATGTGTGGTTGTTGTCGAACCTTAATGGGAATTTTAGATTGTGTAGTACTAATGTGGAGGCCAATATTATCTTTGCTGTTGCGTGCTGGAAGTTGTGGATGAATCGTAATGCATTTTTTTTCCAGCAAGCAAGGCTAGGGGTGGATCAATTTGTTATAGCGACTGAATGTTATGCACTGTATGTTAGTGAGGCTAATAGTAGGCGCACTAAGTTGCAGAATAGTAGGTTGTCTTTGGTGAAGTGGGTGCCACCTAGAGATGGATGGGTGAAAGTAAACTCGGATGAAGCTGTGAGTATCAACGAGGAGTGGTCGGCAATTGGAGGGGTTATTCGTAATTCGAGTGGTAATTGGGTGGTAGGTTATCAATGGTTTATTGGTCGATGTTCAGCTCTTAATACGGAGCTTTGGACAATGCTTCATGGTTTGCAAATAGCCAAGGATCGTGGGTTTTGGCAGATAATGGTTGAGAGTGATTGCAAAATGGCAATGGATATGGTCAATGAGTTCTCTGCAGGGGTTTCAACAAAGGCTTTAGTTAGATCAATCTTTGCTACCTCAAAATCATTTGTCTCAGTTGTTTTTCATTTTGTGAGAAGGGAAGGAAACTCGGTTACAGACTCATTAGCTTGAGCAACTAGCACAACAGAGGGGAGCCTTCGTATTATTGATGTTCCAAATTTTCACATTAGAAAGTTGTTATCTGAAGATAAATTTGGTGAACCATATACAAGACTTTCCTGATATAAGGCAGCTTGATGCCTTCTTTTAATTATAAAGAAAAAAGTCTATTAATTGATGATGTGGTAATTGACATTAATGATTTGGCCGTTGATAGGTACAAAAATTTGAAAATTGATATGGAATTTGATGTGTGACAAAAAAGTTAAAAAATGATGATGTGATAGTTAATATTGGCAATTGATGATGTGGCATGTTATAATTTTTTAGGTTTTTTATGTTTTGACTTCACGTCCAGAATAAATTCGGATAAATAAATGTTGAGATACAATTGAACTCAAATGTTTATTTGTCTTAATTCATTCTAGGCGTGTATTTTTAGTAATTTATATCTTTTTAGATTTTAAAAAATTATATTTAAAAATCATGTATATTTAGAATTGTATACAAATAATAATTGTTAAATTATAAAAATTATATAAAAATAACAGCTGACAAATTTTGAATGGAATGATTAGTATTAAACATCGCAACCGAAAATTGCAACAACTTAAACATCGATTTGCAGTTATACGAGCTACAATTATAATTTCTGAGTTAAAAACATGTTTTTTAAACTCTTTTTTTTAATTTTATAATTTTTATTTATTATATATTTTTTAACTTTGTTTTTATAATTTTTAGAAATTTTGGAATCTTTTTTCGATTGCCATGTTATCTACCAAATCAATACAAAGTTGATGATCGTAGAAGCTTCAACAAAAAACATGACGGCTTGATTGATTATTAAACTATTTTAGTGTTTTTTTTTATCATTTAAGCTTAAAATTTAATTAAATGGAATATTAAAATTAAATAAAAGATTAAAATAATTTTTAATAAAATTAAAAGATCAAATAAGTTATTATGTTTAAATTTTTATATTTTCCTCACATTTAACATTTTTTTTACTTTTCATAATATAATAATAAATTATACGTGGGGTTCTCGACTTGGGAAGTGCCTCCACCTGCATTCGAGTGACTTTCAAATTAGGGACTACGTAGGGTACCCAAATTTGCCTTGCCTTCTTCTCTTCTTCTCTTCCTCTCTTCTTTTCATTTTTCCCTAGCTTTTTCGAATCAAGACACAATGTTAAATAAGTCGATGTTGATTGCTTCAAGAACAAGAAGCAGACAACAAAAAGCATTGTGTGGTGATAGTAGAAAGCAGAGGAAGAAGACACTGGCGGTTTAGAAGGTGTGGTTAGCAGCAACAAATATGGCAACGCTGCAATCTTCCATCAATAATAAAGCGTCTTTGGATTTTTTAAAACGGTCACCGATTCGGCAACCAGAGCACTCAGGTAAAAAAATTCAAAACCACATGGTGCCGGCAAAGAGAATGCTGACACAAAAAAATCAATTTATTTTAAAAATTTAAACTGGATCCGACAACGTGAACGCTAACACCTGTTAAAAAAAAAATTTCTTCTTTTTTATTCCCAGAATACTCATATTTTTTAAGTGTGTTTGAAAAAATACATACCAGTACTATCGAACATAATGTTGACACAAAAAACATTTTTTATAAATCAGTCAATCATTGTGCAATCATTACGAGATGATGGTGGGTGGTACTGACAATGATATTACCGACACCAATATGCACAATAATAAACATGTCAATTTCATAAATAGTTAATTTATTTGGATCAGTTTTGAAAATGAGTCTGCCATGCAAGGTTGTTAAAATGGCTTTATATCTTCAGTATATTAACTTGTTTGAAGTTATTTCATATTATTTTCTTGGATGCAGTATCTCTTCATATAAATATCATATATGGTGCAACACCAAAATTATTAAAATGATTGATGAAAATATTCTCTTAAATTAATATTAAAAATATTTGAGATAATTTATATTTTTTCTATTTGTCACTCTGTCTCTTTATCTATCTATATAATATAAATATGTCAATTTCATTTAAAATACTAAAAGCGAACCACCTAAAATATGCTATAAGTAATTTATTATTTATTTAAACTTAAATTAATTAATATTTAAAAATAGAATTTACAATTTATTAATCTAATTTAAAATTAATAAATTTAAATCTGAAAATTTAATTAAATTTTTCAAAATTTCAAACATAATAAAGTTTATCTATTTAAGTATAAAAATAAACTAGTTTAATTTAATTAAAATATAGTTCTAAATAAGTAATTTTTATTATTTTTATTTAAACGTAAATTAATTAATATTTAAAATTAGAATTCACGTTATATTTATCTAGTGTAAAATTAATAAATTTTTAATAAATTTTGTTTAACTTAAAATTAAATTGTTTTTTAAATTTAAGTATATTAAAAATAAAATAAATGAATTTAATTAAAATATAGTTCATTAATTTATAATTAATTTAATTCAAAATTTTTAAATTGAAAATTTAAAAGAATAGATATTTAAGAATAATAGAATATAAAAATAAATATTGATGGTAACTTTTATAATTATAAATATGAATAATTGTAAAACGATAACCCATCATAACTGAAACATAAGCTTACTAAATGTATTAGATTTTATTGAAACACTAAAATTAATAACATAGAATATTTCAATCACTTAGTTGTTAGTTAATGACATAATATATTAGATTTTACATGACATTGTCACTATATTTAACGTACCATGTGGCAAAGTCGACATAGCATTATGGTTTTCTTCAAATAACTAAAAAAAAAAATCAAATTACACCTGTGATAATTTTTTTAAAAATTTCTATTTAGATCACCTAATAATAATAATTTACAATTTTATCAATAATATTTGTAAATTGATTAATATTTTCTTCTGACAGCACATGTTTTTCATACTTTGGTCAAACTTTTTCATGATTTACTACTTACCATTTTTGTTCTAAGCATGATTTTTAGTGATTATATATATATAAATATATATATATATATATATATATATATATATATTTATAATTTTTATTTCCTTTAAATATTTAATTATTTTTATAAATTTCTATTTTTTATAAAATTTTATATTTTTTTTCAAAATACCATAAGATTTTTATAAATTTGTAATTTCATTTTTATAAATTTATATTTTATATATTTTTCAAAATATTAATAACTGAAACTGATCTTTTATAAAAAAAAATAAAAAATATATAGTTTATTAAAACCACAATTAAAATGAATTTGGACACTCAAAATGGGTTTATTATTGACTTTGAAATCAACCTCTAGAATTATAGTTGTGAATAATACCATGAGAAGTCAAATTCGAATGAGTTTGGTTGCACTGAGAGAGGAGACTCGTTCATATTTGCGTTTACAACCTGCTACAATGACATTTCCCATATTGTATAGCAAGTTTTATTTAACTACTCCTTAGATACCAAATTTCCCTTTTTTTCTTTGTTTATAAAAACAATAATGGTGGGTTTTAACTGTGATAATTATTGATAATTGTAATCATGAGATGTAGTGTGGTTGTTCACTCAATCTTTAATTACGAAGTCAGGGGTTTAATCTTCGCTAATGAGAATGAAACACATTTCATGACAAGTCGTTTACCACTTTGGGGAGCACCTGTAACGAGAGGATTAGTCATTGCCTACGAACAGTGAATATCTTGATTTTAACAAAAAAATATTGATAATTGTGAATAATAATTTTTTGAGTAACCAAATTTGAATATTTTAGGTAGCGTTGGGAGTGAGGATCCTTTGATATTTGCTTATATATTTGTCCAAGTTGAAGGAGGAAAATGAAAGGGTTAGTCATTGCTACCGATAGTGGACATTCTGGTCTCCACAAAAAAACTGTTGATAATGTGAATAATAATAGTAATACTTTGAGAAGTTAAATTTGAATATTTAGGTAGCGTCGGGAGCGGGAAACCTTTTACATTTACTATTGAATTTGAGCGCACATCGAAAATGAACTAAACAAGCAAAAAATCATTTTCGAAGCTTCAACCTACTCCACAATAGATCATTAGCACTTGATATTTAACGCCCCGAAATATATAGGGTTAGAAGTAATAACTTACCAAAAAATGAATCTTAGTCTTGATGGTTAGGAGCACGGTGTACTCCATAGAGATCTTAGGTTTTATCCACACCTTTCCAATTGTTTTGTTTTATTTTTTAGCAAACTAGAATGAAAATCACCCTAACATATGTAATATTCCAAACATTAGGGGTTAGAATTTAAAAAAAATAATTCAAAATCGTATATTTTATTCAAACCATTTTTATAAAATTAAAATTATATATCTTTTATCTTCTAATCGTAATTTAAAATAAAATTTTATCTTTTCTTTTAAAAATTCAAATAGAATTAAAAATTCCACTATCTTTTTAAATACTTATTTTAATTTGAAATTCAAATTAATCCTTTTTAAATCCTAACTAGAATTCAAACTACTCCTTTTCAAATCCTAATACAATTTATCTTTTTTATTTCTAATTATTATTTATTATTCCCCATTTGTTATTTTATCATATTAAAACTCTAAACTATCTCTGTAACACCCCAAACCCGGCCTAAAAGTTATGATCGAATCTAGCGGACATTAACATGCTAAAAATCGGTTTTGCATGTAGAAATTATTAGTTATTGACGAATATAGTAAAAACCAAAGTGAGTGCCCAAAATAGTTTTCAAACCTGATAGATCTCGTCATAGTTAACTCAGTGCAAGATAATCTGAACTTCCTTACGTTGTCCGATTCCAAGTCAGATATCTACCTGAACAGATAAGGATAAGACAACTGGTGAGTTACCATTCTTGGTATATAACCAAAATAAAATACAACTAAATTGTAATAACATAAGTAAACTTAATGACATTTACATAATCGGTATCGAACAGATCTAGAGTATCGCAGAGTTGTCAAATTACGAACCAAAGGAATCCTACGTGAAGTTGAACTCATTGTCACTTCAGATCTCAATAAGCAAATATAACACATAACCACGAAAGCAGAGACAGATTCATTTCAGACACATCGCAGAAGGTCAGACAATATGAATGCAAGATCTCGGCATAGATATAATACAAATACAATCATGTCACATATACAATTACAGACGCAGATATGATACAAATATAGTTACAGATGCAAACATGATATCCCCATCCGTTATACACCATCACCGTCCAACCCAACACACCATATAAGTATATCATACCTATCCAGGCCTACACACCATATAGTGTCAGTATATCACGTTGCAGTGTTCACAATTTCACTGCCAGATCAGATATAATCTCAAATGGTTTAATCACTGAAACAATTCAAATAACTTCTTTCAATTCATATTTCCTAAACCATGCAGGTGTTGAGAACATATGAAAAATATGTATAATCTACCAATAGACGTGATCATACAATCCCAGTATAACAATGTGCTGAGATTATTCGTAACCATTTCGTATAGTTATCCATATACCACATATCCTTAATCAAAACAGTAACACAGAAGCGTACCTGTATGCTTAGCAGAATACGAATCGCACCTGAATGGAATACACACTATATGGCATCCAATCAAAGTCAAATTACACATTATCGAGTCGCTAATAAGTTTCTTATATCAATGTAACCTACGTACATAAAGCATATTGTAAATTGACAGATCACAAATATCGAGTTTATAGCTTATTGTAGACCATGCGTCTGAAAACAATATACACACACCTTGACACATGCTCATGTGTCAGCCCATATGCCCTAGAACAGTATACACACACCCTGACACACGCCAATGTGTCAACCCATGTGTCTTAGAACAATATACACACACCATGACACACGTCCGTGTGCCAACCTGTGTGCCTCAAAACAGCATACACACACCCTAACACACGCCCGTGTGCTAAACCATTTGCCTCCTCCAACTTATTTTAATGACACTAACCCTGGACACACCCCTATGTGCTTTCAAACAACACCGTTTCGACAGGAAAAAATGCAGAAAAACACAAGAAATGTACAGGGGTTTTGATACCCACCTGTTACACGACTATATAGAAGCAACATAGATGATTCCAAAGCCTAAAAAAACTCATTATAATGACCAGATCAGACAATTAAACCAAATCAAATTGCTTGACTTAACATCCAAACTGAAGTTACGTCGAAGAACTTCGATACAAGATCTTGAATCGAAACTTACCGTCAAACAAGTTAAACCAAAAAGGAGAAGTCAATGCCGCGTAGAATTAATTGAACATAAAATGACAAAAGAGAAGATGACACGGGGTAAAGAGAATCCCCACGAACTAGATGTTAATACTCAATGAAAATCTAGGAAGCAAAATGAAACTTCCCCCATCCAAAAAAAAAATTTCATGCAGTTTAATTAACGTTTTAAAAATAAAAATCGATTCATAGCAAGCATAAATAAAAATATCCTCTTATTATTTCAGCATAGATTTGAACACCAAACCATAGGGTACAAAGAAACTTAACCATTGAACCACTAGGCTCATCATTATCATCAATTAATCAGAAATCACTAATAACTCAAATGTCCAAAGGTAAGGGGTTCATCAAATGGAAAACAATTAAGAAACAAAGTTCAAACCCAAAACCTCGCACACTCACACATAACACTAAACCATTGAACTAGATTAAATTACTTGAAAATTTTCAAAATTTTAACTCAAAATCGAAAAATAACCGCTCTTGGTTTCACTAACTAAATTTCTTCTAACCTGGTTTTTGGGATGTTACAACTCTTATCCACTTAAAAGAATTTCGTTATCGAAATTCTCACAGTCCTCTCCATCCTTAAACCATAAAATTCGAAACGTTCTCAGTCACACAAACTACCACACTGACACTGCACAATTCACTCTTATCAATATTTTTAACAATTTACTCCTCAACACTTCAAATTATCACAACAACATATCACAAGAATCATTGATGATCTTTAGGTCGCGGATTCAAATTAATAGCACTCGTGCTCCTCTCATAGTCTGAAGTTGTTCAATCATATACTTTCAACCCATCGATTTAAATTAGGTTTCATCAACTCCTGTAGATTAGTCAACACTACCCAGGGTATCGCAACGGCCTACGTTTCATGATTGTTGCCCTCAAATGCGAGCATCCTAATCGATTCATAAACTTTCAAACAAAACTCTTTATCTGAAGAAAATAACTTAGTTCGAGTCCATCTCCAATATCTAACATGCCCTCACACAATAAGGCTACTTATACTCATTAGCTATTTACAGTTTCAAAAATTCTATGAGTTAGCTTAGTTTTACTTTTCATCTTAATCTTGATGTTTTGAACTAAGGTTTTCATCGAAGTCACACAGTCTTAACCAGAACGTAGTAAAAAGGACAGTGTAGTTTGTTTTAGTTCATTTAACACAACTAAAGTAAATATACTTACAACATTGGCATCAGAGACTCATATTCTCTATTTACAGACTCAAAAATAATCAAAACCCGAACATACTTTATATGAGTCGTTACCAAACTCAATCAAAACTTCAGTTTTACTCAAAACACTTTTCAAAGACATTTTTGAACCCCAAAAATCATAGCCCGTGTTTTGCAATCGGGCTCAAATACCACTAAATATAACACTCCAATCTCAGCCTAAAATTTAGGATCGAATCTGGCGAAGATACATTAAAATGTTAAAAATCAGTTTTGCATGTAGAAATTATTATTTATTGACGAATTTAGTAAAAACCAAAATGAGTGCCAAAAAGAGTATTCAAACCCGATAGATCTTGTCATACTTAACTTAGTGCAAAACAATCCGAGCTCCCGTACATCATCCGAGCCAAAAATAGTTATGTGGGTATCCAGGAGAATGATTTTCAGTTCGTAAATATGAAAGTGAAGCTTCCTACTTTGGATGATCGGGTTTAGTTTACTAGGTGTATGGTAGTCCGAGTAGGAGTTCAAAGAGGGGGCTTTGGCCAGCTTTGTGGCATATTACTCACGGTGTTAAGGGCTCGTGGTTGTTAGCTGGTGATTTCAACGGTATATTGAATGATGATGAGAAGAAAGGGAGCCGAGGAGAATGAGAGCTTCGTGTCCGCTATTTCAACAATTTTATTCTGACTTTGGTCTGAAGGATGTTGGTTTCAAAGGCCTTAAATTTACTTGGAATAGGGGTGTGGTTTTCTAATGGTTGGATAGAGCTTTATGTAATGGTTCTTAGGATAAATTGTTACCGAATACGTTGGTGTATCACATCCATAAGATTAAATAGGACAATCGCCCTTTAACTATAAATGTTGGTCATCATGAGCCTGTAAGGATTTTTAGACCCTTTCATTTTTTGAGTTGTTGGTTGGATCATAAGGATTTTAGTCGTCTTGTGAGTGATAGTTGGAAACAGTGTGACGATTTGGGGAGAACTATTCAGAGCTTTGGTGAGGAGTGCAAAGTATGAAATAAGGAGGTGTTTGGACATATTATCGCCAAGAAACCATAGTTAATAGTTCGAATTATAGGGGCACAAAGATCTGTTGAGTGATTTCAAACAAGGATGATGGTTGATTTAGAAAAGAGTCTGCAAGCTGATCTAGAAAGGGTGTGAGATGACGAGGAGTTACTTTGGAATCAAAAATTGAGAAGGGATGGCTTATGCTTGGGGATAGGAATACTAAATATTTTCATTCCCTGGCTAGTCGAAGAAGAAAGATGAATCAAATTAAGGCATTGAGATTAGAGGTTAGAGAATGGTCTTATGATGAAGATCAAATTAAGAGAGTGGTAGTGGAATTTTTTATGAGACTCTATAATGATGATGGTATTAATGTGGGTTGCTGTCGATTCAAAACGAGTTTCCGGTTATTGATTCAGAGCTCTCAAAGATAATGGAGCGTGGTTTGACCAAACAAGAGGTTCGAGGTGCACTATTTGAGATGGATCCTTTGAAGGCTCCAAAGATTGATGGACTACATGCGCAATTTTATCAGGCTCATTGGGATTCTGTGAGGGATTCAATTTTTGAGATGGTTTCCTCCGCTTTTGAGAATGGCTTTTTGGAACACTTTTTTAATAAAACGCTCATTGTCCTAATACCTAAAGGATTTGTTCCTAAATTTGTAACTCAACTCCGTCCTATAAGCTTGTGCATCGCGCATTATAAGATCTTGTCTAAGGTGATTGTGAATTGGCTAAAGCCAATTATGCCGATTCTGGTTGCGAAAAATCAGACCAGTTTTGTTAGTAGGAGACACATAATGGATAACGTGGTTGTAGCTTAGGAAGTCATACATTACATGACAATTCGAAAAGGGAAGAGAGGGTGGATGGCGTTGAAGATTGAAATGAAAAAAGCGTATAACAGGACTAGGTGAGATTTCATTCGGGACTCACTAGTTGATGCTAAGCTACCGACTAAACCCATTGCAGTGATAATGTTATGTGTGGCAACTCCTTCTTTTCAGGTGCTATGGAATGGTGGTGTCACTGAAGAATTCAAACCATCATGAGGTATACGACAAGGTGATTCGATTTCGTCGTATCTATTTGTTCTGACAATGGAGATTGGAAATCGATAGTTTTGGGAAGAGGGGGTCCACAACTATCGCATATATTCTTTTCCGACGACTTAGTGTTGTTTGGGAAAGCTAATGTGGAGAATGCGAGGGTCATGAAGGAGGTTCTTGATCAATTCTATGTTTTCTCGGGGCATAAGGTGAATGCTAGCAAATCAATGATTCATTTTTCTATGAATACTGCTGTCGCAATAAGAACTGCAATTACGGTTGTGTTTAAATTTCAAAACACTAAGGATTTAGGAAGATATTTAGGGGTTCCGGTGTTTCATAGTAGAGTAGAAAAGAACACATTCCAGTTCGTGGTGGATAAAGTACAAGCTAAGCTTAATGGTTTTGATGCTAAAATGTTGTTTATGGTAGGTAGAATTGTGTTGTCTAATTCGGTACTTTTAGCTATCCCGAGATATTTTATGCAGGTAGCTATGATCCCCGTTGGTATATGTGAAAAAATAGAATCTATTGTTTGCCAATTTGTCTAGGGATCTACAAGCAAGGGTAGAAAGATCTCTCTGGTCAATTGGGAGGAATGTTGCCAATCGGTAGAGCATGGAGGTCATGGACTTAGAAGGCTTGTGCCTTGGAATGCATCATTTTTTTATGAAACTTGCATATAATATTGTTATGAAAGCGGAGTCGCTCTGGGTTAGAGTGTTAAGGAATACGTACAAACTTTCTGAAGTTTGTCTCCAAGATATTTCAATGAGTAGATGTTCTTGTTAGTGGAGAACCTTAACAAAGGTATGGAAGCATTTTCGTGATAAGATGATGTGGAGGATAGGAGATGGCAGGACAGTTAGTTTTGGACATGATGAATGGGTTCTGAGGTTGGGAATCCTTCATGATTACCTTTTCTATGGGAAATATATTCCACCAAATGTGAAGGTTAGAGACTTTGTGGATAGTAATGGATGCTGGAAGATGACTGAGTTGTCGGATCTTTTTAGTAAGAATATATTGGAATACATCGTGGCTTGTCACCCTTCGAGGGATGAGTTTGGTGCTGATTTGTGTTGCTAGAAGTCGACGATGGATGGGAAATTCTCGGTCAAATCCGCGTATAGCTCCCTAACGATACAAGAGAATATTCAGAGTAATAGTGATTGGTGGTTATTCTGGAAGGTTGCTTTACCATCAAGAATTAAGCATTTTCCGTGTTTGGTTAAAAAAGCGGATTCTTACAATTTATGAAAGAGCAAGAAGATATCTAACAAATGATACAAGTTGCTATCTATGCGGAGGAACTCAAGAAACAGTGCAGCATGTGCTTCGCGATTGTCGGTTTGCAAAGGAGGTATGGTTGAAATTCATTTCTTTTGGCTTTGTTAGAGATTTCTTCGAGATGGATTTTAATGTGTGGTTGTTGTCGAACCTTAATGGGAATTTTAGATTGTGTAGTACTAATGTGGAGGCCAATATTATCTTTGCTGTTGCGTGCTGGAAGTTGTGGATGAATCGTAATGCATTTGTTTTCCAGCAAGCAAGGTTAGGGGTGGATCAATTTGTTATAGCGACTGAATGTTATGCACTGTATGTTAGTGAGGCTAATAGTAGGCGCACTAAGTTGCAGAATAGTAGGTTGTCTTTGGTGAAGTGGGTGCCGCCTAGAGATGGATGGGTGAAAGTAAACTCGGATGAAGCTGTGAGTATCAACGAGGAGTGGTCGGCAATTGGAGGGGTTATTCTTGATTCGAGTGGTAATTGGGTGGTAGGTTATCAAAGGTTTATTGGTCGAGGTTCATCTCTTAATGCGGAGCTTTGGACAATGCTTCATCGTTTGCAAATAGCCAAGGATCGTGGGTTTTGGCAGATAATGGTTGAGAGTGATTGCAAAATGGCAATGGATATGGTCAATGAGTTCTCTGCAGGGGTTTCAACAAAGACTTTAGTCAGATCAATCTTTGCTACCTCAAAATCATTTGTCTCAGTTGTTTTTCATTTTGTGAGAAGGGAAGGAAACTCGGTTACAAACTCATTAGCTTGAACAACTAGCACAACAGAGGGGAGCCTTCGTATTATTGATGTTCCAAATTTTCACATTAGAAAGTTGTTATCTGAAGATAAATTTGGTGAACCATATACAAGACTTTCCTGATATAAGGCAGCTTGATGCCTTCTTTTAATTATAAAAAAAAAAAAAAAAGTCTATTAATTGATGATGTGGTAATTGACATTAATGATTTGGCCGTTGATAGGTACAAAAATTTGAAAATTGATATGGCATTTGATGTGTGACAAAAAAGTTAAAAAATGATGATGTGATAGTTAATGTTGGCAATTGATGATGTGGCATGTTATAATTTTTTAGGTTTTTTATGTTTTGACTTCACGTCCAGAATAAATTTGGATAAATAAATGTTGAGATACAATTGAACTCATATGTTTTTTTGTCTTAATTCATTCTAGGTGTGTATTTTTAGTAATTTATATCTTTTTAGATTTTTAAAAATTATATTTAAAAATCATGTATATTTAGAATTGTATACAAATAATAATTGTTAAATTATAAAAATTATATAAAAATAACAGCTGACAAATTTTGAATGAAATGATTAGTATTAAACATCGCAACCGAAAATTGCAACAACTTAAACATCGATTTGCAGTTATACGAGCTACAATTGTAATTTCTGAGTTAAAAACATGTTTTTTAAACTTTTTTTTTTAATTTTATAGTTTTTATTTATTATATATTTTTTAACTTTTTTTTTATAATTTTTAGAAATTTTGGAATCTTTTTTTGATTGCCATGTTATCTACCAAATCAATACAAAGTTGATGATCGTAGAAGCTTCAACAAAAAACATGACGGCTTGATTGATTACTAAATTATTTTAGTGTTTTTTTTTTATCATTTAAGCTTAAAATTTAATTAAATGGAATATTAAAATTAAATAAAATATTAAAATAATTTTTAATAAAATTAAAAGATCAAATAAGTTATTATGTTTAAATTTTTATATTTTCCTCACATTTAACATTTTTTTTACTTTTCATAATATAATAATAAATTATACGTGGGGTTCTCGACTTGGGAAGTGCCTCCACCTGCATTCGAGTGACTTTCAAATTAGGGACTGCGTAGGGTACCCAAATTTGCCTTGCCTTCTTCTCTTCTTCTCTTCCTCTCTTCTTTTCATTTTTCCCTAGCTTTTTCGAATCAAGACACAATGTTGAATAAGTCGATGTTGATTGCTGCAAGAACAAGAAGCAGACAACAAAAAGCATTGTGTGGTGATAGTAGCAAGCAGAGGAAGAAGACACTGGCGGTTTAGAAGGTGTGGCAACAAATATGGCAACGCTGCAATCTTCCATCAATAATAAAGCGTCTTCGGATTTTTTAAAAACGGTCACCGATTCGGCAACCAGAGCACTCAAGTAAAAAAATTCAAAACCACATGGTGCCGGCAAAGAGAATGCTGACACAAAAAAATCAATTTATTTTAAAATTTTGAATTGGATCCGACAACGTGAACGCTAACACCTATTAAAAAAAAAATTCTTCCTTTTTATTCCCAGAATACTCATATTTTTTACGTGTGTTTGAAAAAATACATACCAGTGCTATCGAACATAATGTTGACACAAAAAACATTTTTTATAAACCAATCAATCATTGTGAAATCATTACGAGATGATGGTGGGTGGTACCGACACTGAGATTACCGACACCAATATGCACAATAATAAACATGTCAATTTCATAAATAGTTAATTTATTTGGATCAGTTTTGAAAATAAGTCTGCCATACAAGGTTGTTAAAATGGCTTTATATCTTCAGTATATTAACTTGTTTGAAGTTATTTCATATTATTTTCTTGGATGCAGTATCTCTTCATATAAATATCATATATGGTGCAACACCAAATTTATTAAAATGATTGATGAAAATATTCTCTTAAATTAATATTAAAAATATTTGAGATAATTTATATTTTTTCTATTCGTCACTCTATCTCTTTATCTATCTATATAATATAAATATGTCAACTTCATTTAAAATACTAAAAGCGAACCACCTAAAATATGCTATAAGTAATTTATTATTTATTTAAACTTAAATTAATTAATATTTAAAAATAGAGTTTACAATTTATTAATCTAATTTAAAATTAATAAATTTAAATCTGAAAATTTAATTAGATTTTTCAAAATTTCAAACATAATAAAGTTTATCTATTTAACTATAAAAATAAACTAGTTTAATTTAATTAAAATATAGTTCTAAATAAGTAATTTTTATTATTTTTATTTAAACGTAAATTAATTAATATTTAAAATTAGAATTCACGTTATATTAATCTAGTGTAAAATTAATAAATTTTGTTTAACTTAAAATTAAATTGTTTTTTAAATTTAAGTATATTAAAAATAAAATAAATGATTTTAATTAAAATATAGTCCATTAATTTATAATTAATTTAATTCAAAAATTTTAAATTTAAAATTTAAAAGAATAAATATTTAAGAATAATAGAATATAAAAATAAATATTGACGGTAACTTTTATAATTATAAATATGAATAATTGTAAAACGATAACCCATCATAACTGAAACATAAGCTTACTAAATGTATTAGATTTTATTGAAACACTAAAATTAATAACATAGAATATTTCAATCACTTAGTTGTTAGTTAATGACATAATATATTAGATTTTACATGACATTGTCACTATATTTAACGTACCATGTGGCAAAGTCGACATAGCATTATGGTTTTCTTCAAATAACTAAAAAAAAAAATCAAATTACACCTGTGATAATTTTTTTAAAAATTTCTATTTAGATCACCTAATAATAATAATTTACAATTTTATCAATAATATTTGTAAATTGATTAATATTTTCTTCTGACAGCACATGTTTTTCATACTTTGGTCAAACTTTTTCATGATTTACTACTTACCATTTTTGTTCTAAGCATGATTTTTAGTGATTATATATATATAAATATATATATATATATATATATATATATATATTTATAATTTTTATTTCCTTTAAATATTTAATTATTTTTATAAATTTCTATTTTTTATAAAATTTTATATTTTTTTTCAAAATACCATAAGATTTTTATAAATTTGTAATTTCATTTTTATAAATTTATATTTTATATATTTTTCAAAATATTAATAACTGAAACTGATCTTTTATAAAAAAAAATAAAAAATATATAGTTTATTAAAACCACAATTAAAATGAATTTGGACACTCAAAATGGGTTTATTATTGACTTTGAAATCAACCTCTAGAATTATAGTTGTGAATAATACCATGAGAAGTCAAATTCGAATGAGTTTGGTTGCACTGAGAGAGGAGACTCGTTCATATTTGCGTTTACAACCTGCTACAATGACATTTCCCATATTGTATAGCAAGTTTTATTTAACTACTCCTTAGATACCAAATTTCCCTTTTTTTCTTTGTTTATAAAAACAATAATGGTGGGTTTTAACTGTGATAATTATTGATAATTGTAATCATGAGATGTAGTGTGGTTGTTCACTCAATCTTTAATTACGAAGTCAGGGGTTTAATCTTCGCTAATGAGAATGAAACACATTTCATGACAAGTCGTTTACCACTTTGGGGAGCACCTGTAACGAGAGGATTAGTCATTGCCTACGAACAGTGAATATCTTGATTTTAACAAAAAAATATTGATAATTGTGAATAATAATTTTTTGAGTAACCAAATTTGAATATTTTAGGTAGCGTTGGGAGTGAGGATCCTTTGATATTTGCTTATATATTTGTCCAAGTTGAAGGAGGAAAATGAAAGGGTTAGTCATTGATACCGATAGTGGACATTCTGGTCTCCACAAAAAAACTGTTGATAATGTGAATAATAATAGTAATACTTTGAGAAGTTAAATTTGAATATTTAGGTAGCGTCGGGAGCGGGAAACCTTTTACATTTACTATTGAATTTGAGCGCACATCGAAAATGAACTAAACAAGCAAAAAATCATTTTCGAAGCTTCAACCTACTCCACAATAGATCATTAGCACTTGATATTTAACGCCCCGAAATATATAGGGTTAGAAGTAATAACTTACCAAAAAATGAATCTTAGTCTTGATGGTTAGGAGCACGGTGTACTCCATAGAGATCTTAGGTTTTATCCACACCTTTCCAATTGTTTTGTTTTATTTTTTAGCAAACTAGAATGAAAATCACCCTAACATATGTAATATTCCAAACATTAGGGGTTAGAATTTAAAAAAAATAATTCAAAATCGTATATTTTATTCAAACCATTTTTATAAAATTAAAATTATATATCTTTTATCTTCTAATCGTAATTTAAAATAAAATTTTATCTTTTCTTTTAAAATTCAAATAGAATTAAAAATTCCACTATCTTTTTAAATACTTATTTTAATTTGAAATTCAAATTAATCCTTTTTAAATCCTAACTAGAATTCAAACTACTCCTTTTCAAATCCTAATACAATTTATCTTTTTTATTTCTAATTATTATTTATTATTCCCCATTTGTTATTTTATCATATTAAAACTCTAAACTATCTCTGTAACACCCCAAACCCGGCCTAAAAGTTATGATCGAATCTAGCGAACATTAACATGCTGAAAATCGGTTTTGCATGTAGAAATTATTAGTTATTGACGAATATAGTAAAAACCAAAATGAGTGCCCAAAATAGTTTTCAAACCTGATAGATCTCGTCATAGTTAACTCAGTGCAAGATAATCTGAACTTCCTTACGTTGTCCGATTCCAAGTCAGATATCTACCTGAACAGATAAGGATAAGACAACTGGTGAGTTACCATTCTTGGTATATAACCAAAATAAAATACAACTAAATTGTAATAACATAAGTAAACTTAATGACATTTACATAATCGGTATCGAACAGATCTAGAGTATCGCAGAGTTGTCAAATTACGAACCAAAGGAATCCTACGTGAAGTTGAACTCATTGTCACTTCAGATCTCAATAAGCAAATATAACACATAACCACGAAAGCAGAGACAGATTCATTTCAGACACATCGCAGAAGGTCAGACAATATGAATGCAAGATCTCGGCATAGATATAATACAAATACAATCATGTCACATATACAATTACAGACGCAGATATGATACAAATATAGTTACAGATGCAAACATGATATCCCCATCCGTTATACACCATCACCGTCCAACCCAACACACCATATAAGTATATCATACCTATCCAGGCCTACACACCATATAGTGTCAGTATATCACGTTGCAGTGTTCACAATTTCACTGCCAGATCAGATATAATCTCAAATGGTTTAATCACTGAAACAATTCAAATAACTTCTTTCAATTCATATTTCCTAAACCATGCAGGTGTTGAGAACATATGAAAAATATGTATAATCTACCAATAGACGTGATCATACAATCCCAGTATAACAATGTGCTGAGATTATTCGTAACCATTTCGTATAGTTATCCATATACCACATATCCTTAATCAAAACAGTAACACAGAAGCGTACCTGTATGCTTAGCAGAATACGAATCGCACCTGAATGGAATACACACTATATGGCATCCAATCAAAGTCAAATTACACATTATCGAGTCGCTAATAAGTTTCTTATATCAATGTAACCTACGTACATAAAGCATATTGTAAATTGACAGATCAAAAATATCGAGTTTATAGCTTATTGTAGACCATGCGTCTGAAAACAATATACACACACCTTGACACATGCTCATGTGTCAGCCCATATGCCCTAGAACAGTATACACACACCCTGACACACGCCAATGTGTCAACCCATGTGTCTTAGAACAATATACACACACCATGACACACGTCCGTGTGCCAACCTGTGTGCCTCAAAACAGCATACACACACCCTAACACACGCCCGTGTGCTAAACCATTTGCCTCCTCCAACTTATTTTAATGACACTAACCCTGGACACACCCCTATGTGCTTTCAAACAACACCGTTTCGACAGGAAAAAACGCAGAAAAACACAAGAAATGTACAGGGGTTTTGATACCCACCTGTTACACGACTATATAGAAGCAACATAGATGATTCCAAAGCTTAAAAAAACTCATTATAATGACCAGATCAGACAATTAAACCAAATAAAATTGCTTGACTTAACATCCAAACTGAAGTTACGTCGAAGAACTTCGATACAAGATCTTGAATCGAAACTTACCGTCAAACAAGTTAAACCAAAAAGGAGAAGTCAATCCCGCGTAGAATTAATTGAACATAAAATGACAAAAGAGAAGATGACACGGGGTAATGAGAATCCCCACGAACTAGATGTTAATACTCAATGAAAATCTAGGAAGCAAAATGAAACTTCCCCCATCCAAAAAAAAAAGTTTCATGCAGTTTAATTAACGTTTTAAAAATAAAAATCGATTCATATCAAGCATAAATAAAAATATCCTCTTATTATTTCAGCATAGATTTGAACACCAAACCATAGGGTACAAAGAAACTTAACCATTGAACCACTAGGCTCATCATTATCATCAATTAATCATAAATCACTAATAACTCAAATGTCCAAAGGTAAGGGGTTCATCAAATGGAAAACAATTAAGAAACAAAGTTCAAACCCAAAACCTCGCACACTCACACATAACACTAAACCATTGAACTAGATTAAATTACTTGAAAATTTTCAAAATTTTAACTCAAAATCGAAAAATAACCGCTCTTGGTTTCACTAACTAAATTTCTTCTAACCTGGTTTTTGGGATGTTACAACTCTTATCCACTTAAAACAATTTCGTTATCGAAATTCTCACAGTCCTCTCCATCCTTAAACCATAAAATTCGAAACGTTCTCAGTCACACAAACTACCACACTGACACTGCACAATTCACTCTTATCAATATTTTTAACAATTTACTCCTCAACACTTCAAATTATCACAACAACATATCACAAGAATCATTGATGATCTTTAGGTCGCGGATTCAAATTAATAGCACTCGTGCTCCTCTCATAGTCTGAAGTTGTTCAATCATATACTTTCAACCCATCGATTTAAATTGGGTTTCATCAACTCCTGTAGATTAGTCAACACTACCCAGGGTATCGCAACGGCCTACGTTTCATGATTGTTGCCCTCAAATGCGAGCATCCTAATCGATTCATAAACTTTCAAACAAAACTCTTTATCTGAAGAAAATAACTTAGTTCGAGTCCATCTCCAATATCTAACATGCCCTCACACAATAAGGCTACTTATACTCATTAGCTATTTACAGTTTCAAAAATTCTATGAGTTAGCTTAGTTTTACTTTTCATCTTAATCTTGATGTTTTGAACTAAGGTTTTCATCGAAGTCACACAGTCTTAACCAGAACGTAGTAAAAAGGACAGTGTAGTTTGTTTTAGTTCATTTAACACAACTAAAGTAAATATACTTACAACATTGGCATCAGAGACTCATATTCTCTATTTACAGACTCAAAAATAATCAAAACCCGAACATACTTTATATGAGTCGTTACCAAACTCAATCAAAACTTCAGTTTTACTCAAAACACTTTTCAAAGACATTTTTGAACCCCAAAAATCATAGCCCGTGTTTTGCAATCGGGCTCAAATACCACTAAATATAACACTCCAATCTCAGCCTAAAATTTAGGATCGAATCTGGCGAAGATACATTAAAATGTTAAAAATCAGTTTTGCATGTAGAAATTATTATTTATTGACGAATTTAGTAAAAACCAAAATGAGTGCCAAAAAGAGTATTCAAACCCGATAGATTTTGTCATACTTAACTTAGTGCAAAACAATCCGAGCTCCCGTACATCATCCGAGCCAAAAATAGTTATGTGGGTATCCAGGAGAATGATTTTCAGTTCGTAAATATGAAAGTGAAGCTTCCTACTTTGGATGATCGGGTTTAGTTTACTAGGTGTATGGTAGTCCGAGTAGGAGTTCAAAGAGGGGGCTTTGGCCAGCTTTGTGGCATATTACTCACGGTGTTAAGGGCTCGTGGTTGTTAGCTGGTGATTTCAACGGTATATTGAATGATGATGAGAAGAAAGGGAGCCGAGGAGAATGAGAGCTTCGTGTCCGCTATTTCAACAATTTTATTCTGACTTTGGTCTGAAGGATGTTGGTTTCAAAGGCCTTAAATTTACTTGGAATAGGGGTGTGGTTTTCTAATGGTTGGATAGAGCTTTATGTAATGGTTCTTAGGATAAATTGTTACCGAATACGTTGGTGTATCACATCCATAAGATTAAATAGAGTATTCAAACCCGATAGATCTTGTCATACTTAACTTAGTGCAAAACAATCCGAGCTCCCGTACATCATCCGAGCCAAAAATAGTTATGTGGGTATCCAGGAGAATGATTTTCAGTTCGTAAATATGAAAGTGAAGCTTCCTACTTTGGATGATCGGGTTTAGTTTACTAGGTGTATGGTAGTCCGAGTAGGAGTTCAAAGAGGGGGCTTTGGCCAGCTTTGTGGCATATTACTCACGGTGTTAAGGGCTCGTGGTTGTTAGCTGGTGATTTCAACGGTATATTGAATGATGATGAGAAGAAAGGGAGCCGAGGAGAATGAGAGCTTCGTGTCCGCTATTTCAACAATTTTATTCTGACTTTGGTCTGAAGGATGTTGGTTTCAAAGGCCTTAAATTTACTTGGAATAGGGGTGTGGTTTTCTAATGGTTGGATAGAGCTTTATGTAATGGTTCTTAGGATAAATTGTTACCGAATACGTTGGTGTATCACATCCATAAGATTAAATAGGACAATCGCCCTTTAACTATAAATGTTGGTCATCATGAGCCTGTAAGGATTTTTAGACCCTTTCATTTTTTGAGTTGTTGGTTGGATCATAAGGATTTTAGTCGTCTTGTGAGTGATAGTTGGAAACAGTGTGACGATTTGGGGAGAACTATTCAGAGCTTTGGTGAGGAGTGCAAAGTATGAAATAAGGAGGTGTTTGGACATATTATCGCCAAGAAACCATAGTTAATAGCTCGAATTATAGGGGCACAAAGATCTGTTGAGTGATTTCAAACAAGGATGATGGTTGATTTAGAAAAGAGTCTGCAAGCTGATCTAGAAAGGGTGTGAGATGACGAGGAGTTACTTTGGAATCAAAAATTGAGAAGGGATGGCTTATGCTTGGGGATAGGAATACTAAATATTTTCATTCCCTGGCTAGTCGAAGAAGAAAGATGAATCAAATTAAGGCATTGAGATTAGAGGTTAGAGAATGGTCTTATGATGAAGATCAAATTAAGAGAGTGGTAGTGGATTTTTTTATGAGACTCTATAATGATGATGGTATTAATGTGGGTTGCTGTCGATTCAAAACGAGTTTCCGGTTATTGATTCAGAGCTCTCAAAGATAATGGAGCGTGGTTTGACCAAACAAGAGGTTCGAGGTGCACTATTTGAGATGGATCCTTTGAAGGCTCCAAAGATTGATGGACTACATGCGCAATTTTATCAGGCTCATTGGGATTCTGTGAGGGATTCAATTTTTGAGATGGTTTCCTCCGCTTTTGAGAATGGCTTTTTGGAACACTTTTTTAATAAAACGCTCATTGTCCTAATACCTAAAGGATTTGTTCCTAAATTTGTAACTCAACTCCGTCCTATAAGCTTGTGCATCGCGCATTATAAGATCTTGTCTAAGGTGATTGTGAATTGGCTAAAGCCAATTATGCCGATTCTGGTTGCGAAAAATCAGACCAGTTTTGTTAGTAGGAGACACATAATGGATAACGTGGTTGTAGCTTAGGAAGTCATACATTACATGACAATTCGAAAAGGGAAGAGAGGGTGGATGGCGTTGAAGATTGAAATGAAAAAAGCGTATAACAGGACTAGGTGAGATTTCATTCGGGACTCACTAGTTGATGCTAAGCTACCGACTAAACCCATTGCAAGTGATAATGTTATGTGTGGCAACTCCTTCTTTTCAGGTGCTATGGAATGGTGGTGTCACTGAAGAATTCAAACCATCATGAGGTATACGACAAGGTGATTCGATTTCGTCGTATCTATTTGTTCTGACAATGGAGATTGGAAATCGATAGTTTTGGGAAGAGGGGGTCCACAACTATCGCATATATTCTTTTCCGACGACTTAGTGTTGTTTGGGAAAGCTAATGTGGAGAATGCGAGGGTCATGAAGGAGGTTCTTGATCAATTCTATGTTTTCTCGGGGCATAAGGTGAATGCTAGCAAATCAATGATTCATTTTTCTATGAATACTGCTGTCGCAATAAGAACTGCAATTACGGTTGTGTTTAAATTTCAAAACACTAAGGATTTAGGAAGATATTTAGGGGTTCCGGTGTTTCATAGTAGAGTAGAAAAGAACACATTCCAGTTCGTGGTGGATAAAGTACAAGCTAAGCTTAATGGTTTTGATGCTAAAATGTTGTTTATGGTAGGTAGAATTGTGTTGTCTAATTCGGTACTTTTAGCTATCCCGAGATATTTTATGCAGGTAGCTATGATCCCCGTTGGTATATGTGAAAAAATAGAATCTATTGTTTGCCAATTTGTCTAGGGATCTACAAGCAAGGGTAGAAAGATCTCTCTGGTCAATTGGGAGGAATGTTGCCAATCGGTAGAGCATGGAGGTCATGGACTTAGAAGGCTTGTGCCTTGGAATGCATCATTTTTTTATGAAACTTGCATATAATATTGTTATGAAAGGGGAGTCGCTCTGGGTTAGAGTGTTAAGGAATACGTACAAACTTTCTGAAGTTTGTCTCCAAGATATTTCAATGAGTAGATGTTCTTGTTAGTGGAGAACCTTAACAAAGGTATGGAAGCATTTTCGTGATAAGATGATGTGGAGGATAGGAGATGGCAGGACAGTTAGTTTTGGACATGATGAATGGGTTCTGAGGTTGGGAATCCTTCATGATTACCTTTTCTATGGGAAATATATTCCACCAAATGTGAAGGTTAGAGACTTTGTGGATAGTAATGGATGCTGGAAGATGACTGAGTTGTCGGATCTTTTTAGTAAGAATATATTGGAATACATCGTGGCTTGTCACCCTTCGAGGGATGAGTTTGGTGCTGATTTGTGTTGCTAGAAGTCGACGATGGATGGGAAATTCTCGGTCAAATCCGCGTATAGCTCGCTAACGATACAAGAGAATATTCAGAGTAATAGTGATTGGTGGTTATTCTGGAAGGTTGCTTTACCATCAAGAATTAAGCATTTTCCGTGTTTGGTTAAAAAAGCGGATTCTTACAATTTATGAAAGAGCAAGAAGATATCTAACAAATGATACAAGTTGCTATCTATGCGAAGGAACTCAAGAAACAGTGCAGCATGTGCTTCGCGATTGTCGGTTTGCAAAGGAGGTATGGTTGAAATTCATTTCTTTTGGCTTTGTTAGAGATTTCTTCGAGATGGATTTTAATGTGTGGTTGTTGTCGAACCTTAATGGGAATTTTAGATTGTGTAGTACTAATGTGGAGGCCAATATTATCTTTGCTGTTGCGTGCTGGAAGTTGTGGATGAATCGTAATGCATTTTTTTTCCAGCAAGCAAGGCTAGGGGTGGATCAATTTGTTATAGCGACTGAATGTTATGCACTGTATGTTAGTGAGGCTAATAGTAGGCGCACTAAGTTGCAGAATAGTAGGTTGTCTTTGGTGAAGTGGGTGCCACCTAGAGATGGATGGGTGAAAGTAAACTCGGATGAAGCTGTGAGTATCAACGAGGAGTGGTCGGCAATTGGAGGGGTTATTCGTAATTCGAGTGGTAATTGGGTGGTAGGTTATCAATGGTTTATTGGTCGATGTTCAGCTCTTAATACGGAGCTTTGGACAATGCTTCATGGTTTGCAAATAGCCAAGGATCGTGGGTTTTGGCAGATAATGGTTGAGAGTGATTGCAAAATGGCAATGGATATGGTCAATGAGTTCTCTGCAGGGGTTTCAACAAAGGCTTTAGTTAGATAAATCTTTGCTACCTCAAAATCATTTGTCTCAGTTGTTTTTCATTTTGTGAGAAGGGAAGGAAACTCGGTTACAGACTCATTAGCTTGAGCAACTAGCACAACAGAGGGGAGCCTTCGTATTATTGATGTTCCAAATTTTCACATTAGAAAGTTGTTATCTGAAGATAAATTTGGTGAACCATATACAAGACTTTCCTGATATAAGGCAGCTTGATGCCTTCTTTTAATTATAAAGAAAAAAGTCTATTAATTGATGATGTGGTAATTGACATTAATGATTTGGCCGTTGATAGGTACAAAAATTTGAAAATTGATATGGAATTTGATGTGTGACAAAAAAGTTAAAAAATGATGATGTGATAGTTAATATTGGCAATTGATGATGTGGCATGTTATAATTTTTTAGGTTTTTTATGTTTTGACTTCACGTCCAGAATAAATTCGGATAAATAAATGTTGAGATACAATTGAACTCAAATGTTTATTTGTCTTAATTCATTCTAGGCGTGTATTTTTAGTAATTTATATCTTTTTAGATTTTAAAAAATTATATTTAAAAATCATGTATATTTAGAATTGTATACAAATAATAATTGTTAAATTATAAAAATTATATAAAAATAACAGCTGACAAATTTTGAATGGAATGATTAGTATTAAACATCGCAACCAAAAATTGCAACAACTTAAACATCGATTTGCAGTTATACGAGCTACAATTATAATTTCTGAGTTAAAAACATGTTTTTTAAACTCTTTTTTTTAATTTTATAATTTTTATTTATTATATATTTTTTAACTTTGTTTTTATAATTTTTAGAAATTTTGGAATCTTTTTTCGATTGCCATGTTATCTACCAAATCAATACAAAGTTGATGATCGTAGAAGCTTCAACAAAAAACATGACGGCTTGATTGATTATTAAACTATTTTAGTGTTTTTTTTTATCATTTAAGCTTAAAATTTAATTAAATGGAATATTAAAATTAAATAAAAGATTAAAATAATTTTTAATAAAATTAAAAGATCAAATAAGTTATTATGTTTAAATTTTTATATTTTCCTCACATTTAACATTTTTTTTACTTTTCATAATATAATAATAAATTATACGTGGGGTTCTCGACTTGGGAAGTGCCTCCACCTGCATTCGAGTGACTTTCAAATTAGGGACTACGTAGGGTACCCAAATTTGCCTTGCCTTCTTCTCTTCTTCTCTTCCTCTCTTCTTTTCATTTTTCCCTAGCTTTTTCGAATCAAGACACAATGTTAAATAAGTCGATGTTGATTGCTTCAAGAACAAGAAGCAGACAACAAAAAGCATTGTGTGGTGATAGTAGAAAGCAGAGGAAGAAGACACTGGCGGTTTAGAAGGTGTGGTTAGCAGCAACAAATATGGCAACGCTGCAATCTTCCATCAATAATAAAGCGTCTTTGGATTTTTTAAAACGGTCACCGATTCGGCAACCAGAGCACTCAGGTAAAAAAATTCAAAACCACATGGTGCCGGCAAAGAGAATGCTGACACAAAAAAATCAATTTATTTTAAAAATTTAAACTGGATCCGACAACGTGAACGCTAACACCTGTTAAAAAAAAAATTTCTTCTTTTTTATTCCCAGAATACTCATATTTTTTAAGTGTGTTTGAAAAAATACATACTAGTACTATCGAACATAATGTTGACACAAAAAACATTTTTTATAAATCAGTCAATCATTGTGCAATCATTACGAGATGATGGTGGGTGGTACTGACAATGATATTACCGACACCAATATGCACAATAATAAACATGTCAATTTCATAAATAGTTAATTTATTTGGATCAGTTTTGAAAATGAGTCTGCCATGCAAGGTTGTTAAAATGGCTTTATATCTTCAGTATATTAACTTGTTTGAAGTTATTTCATATTATTTTCTTGGATGCAGTATCTCTTCATATAAATATCATATATGGTGCAACACCAAAATTATTAAAATGATTGATGAAAATATTCTCTTAAATTAATATTAAAAATATTTGAGATAATTTATATTTTTTCTATTTGTCACTCTGTCTCTTTATCTATCTATATAATATAAATATGTCAATTTCATTTAAAATACTAAAAGCGAACCACCTAAAATATGCTATAAGTAATTTATTATTTATTTAAACTTAAATTAATTAATATTTAAAAATAGAATTTACAATTTATTAATCTAATTTAAAATTAATAAATTTAAATCTGAAAATTTAATTAAATTTTTCAAAATTTCAAACATAATAAAGTTTATCTATTTAAGTATAAAAATAAACTAGTTTAATTTAATTAAAATATAGTTCTAAATAAGTAATTTTTATTATTTTTATTTAAACGTAAATTAATTAATATTTAAAATTAGAATTCACGTTATATTTATCTAGTGTAAAATTAATAAATTTTTAATAAATTTTGTTTAACTTAAAATTAAATTGTTTTTTAAATTTAAGTATATTAAAAATAAAATAAATGAATTTAATTAAAATATAGTTCATTAATTTATAATTAATTTAATTCAAAATTTTTAAATTGAAAATTTAAAAGAATAGATATTTAAGAATAATAGAATATAAAAATAAATATTGATGGTAACTTTTATAATTATAAATATGAATAATTGTAAAACGATAACCCATCATAACTGAAACATAAGCTTACTAAATGTATTAGATTTTATTGAAACACTAAATTTAATAACATAGAATATTTTAATCACTTAGTTGTTAGTTAATGACATAATATATTAGATTTTACATGACATTGTCACTGTATTTAACGTACCATGTGGCAAAGTCGACATAGCATTATGGTTTTCTTCAAATAACTAAAAAAAAAAATCAAATTACACCTGTGATAATTTTTTTTTAAATTTCTATTTAGATCACCTAATAATAATAATTTACAATTTTATCAATAATATTTGTAAATTGATTAATATTTTCTTCTGACAGCACATGTTTTTCATACTTTGGTTGCACTGGGAGAGGAGACTCGTTCATATTTGCGTTTACAACCTGCTACTATGACATTTCCCATATTGTATAGCAAGTTTTATTTAACTACTCCTTAGATACCAAATTTCCCTTTTTTTCTTTGTTTATAAAAACAATAATGGTGGGTTTTAACTGTGATAATTATTGATAATTGTAATCATGAGATGTAGTGTGGTTGATCACTCAATCTTTAATTACGAAGTCAGGGGTTTAATCATTTTCGAAGCTTCAATCTACTCCACAATAGATCATTAGCACTTGATATTTAACGCCCCGAAATATATAGGGTTAGAAGTAATAACTTACCAAAAAATGAATCTTAGTCTTGATGGTTAGGAGCACGGTGTACTCCATAGAGATCTTAGGTTTTATCCACACCTTTCCAATTGTTTTGTTTTATTTTTTAGCAAACTAGAATGAAAATCACCCTAACATATGTAATATTCCAAACATTAGGGATTAGAATTTTTAAAAAAAATTCAAAATCGTATATTTTATTCAAACCATTTTTATAAAATTAAAATTATATATTTTTTATCTTCTAATCGTAATTTAAAATAACATTTTATCTTTTCTTTTAAAAATTCAAATAGAATTAAAAATTCCACTATCTTTTTAAATACTTATTTTAATTTGAAATTCAGATTAATCCTTTTTAAATCCTAACTAGAATTCAAACTACTCCTTTTCAAATCCTAATACAATTTATCTTTTTTATTTCTAATTATTATTTATTATTCCCCATTTGTTATTTTATCATATTAAAACTCTAAACTATCTCTGTAACACCCCAAACCCGGCCTAGAAGTTATGATCGAATCTAGCGGACATTAACATGCTGAAAATCGGTTTTGCATGTAGAAATTATTAGTTATTGACGAATTTAGTAAAAATCGAAATGAGTGCCCAAAACAATTTTCAAACCTGATAGATCTCGTCATAGTTAACTTAGTGCAAGACAATCTAAACTTCCTTACTCTATCTGATTCCAAGTCAGTTATCTACCTGAACAGATAAGGATAAGACAACTGGTGAGTTACCATTCTTGGTATATAACCAAAATAAAATACAACTAAATTGTAATAACATAAGTAAACTTAATGACATTTACATAACCGGTATCGAACAGATCTAGAGTTTCGCAGAGTTGTCAAATTACGAACCAAAGGAATCCTACGTGAAGTTGAACTCATTGTCACTTCAGATCTCAATAAGCAAACATAACACATAACCACGAAAGCAGAGACAGATTCATTTCAGACACATCGCAAAAGGTCAGACAATATGAATACAAGATCTCGACATAGATATAATACAAATACAGTTACAGTTACAGATACAGTCATGTCACATATACAATTACAGATGCAGATATGATACAAATATAGTTACAGATGCAAACATGATATCTCCATCCGTTATACACCATCACCGTCCAACCTAACACACTATATAAGTATATCATACCTATCCAGGCCTACACACCATATAGTGTCAGTATATCACGTTGCAGTGTTCAGAATTTCACTACTAGATCAGATATAATCTCAAATGGTTCAATCACTGAAACAGTTTAAATAACTTCTTCCAATTCATATTTCCTAAACCATGCAGGTGCTGAGAACATATGAAAAATTTGTATAATCTACCAATAGACGTGATCATACAATCCCAGTATAACAATGTGCTGAGATTATTTGTAACCATTTCATATAGTTATCCATATACCACATATCCTTAATCAAAACAGTAACACAGAAGCGTACCTGTATGCTTAACAGAATACGAATCGCACCTGAACGGAATACACATTATATGGCATCCAAACAAAGTCACATTACACATTATTGAGTCGCTAATAAGTTTCTTATATCAATGTAACCTACATACATAAAGCATATTGTAAACTGACAGATCACAAATATCGAGTTTATAGCTTATTGTAGACCATGCGTCTGAAAACAATATACACACACCCTGACACATGCTCATGTGTCAGCCCATATGCCCTAGAACAGTATACACACGCCCATGTGTCTTAGAACAATATACACACACCTTGACACACATCCGTGTGCCAACCTGTGTGCCTCAAAACAGCATACACACACCCTAACACACGCTTGTGTGCCAAACCATTTGCCTCTTCCATCTTATTTTAATGATACTAACCCTGGACACACCCCCATGTGCCTTCAAACAACACCGTTTCGACGGGAAAAAATGCAGAAAAACACAAGAAATCTAAAGGGGTTTTGATACCCACCTGTTACACGACTTTATTGAAGCAACATAGATGATTCCAAAGCCTAAAAAAACACATTATAATGACCAGATCAGACAATTAAACGAAATAAAATTGCTTGACTTAACATCCAAACTGAAGTTACGTCGAAGAACTTCGATGCAAGATCTTGAATCGAAACTTACCGTCAAACAAGTTAAACCAAAAAGGAGAAGTCAACGTCGCGTAGAATCGATTGAACGTAAAATGACAAAAGAGAAGATGACACGAGGTAAAGAGAATCACCACGAACTAGATGTTAATACTCAATGAAAATCTAGGAAGCAAAATGAAACTTTCCCCATCCAAAAGAAAAAGTTTCAGGTAGTTTAATTAACGTTTTAAAAAAAAAATCGATTCATAGGAAGCATAAATAAAAATATCCTCTTATTAGTTTCACATAGATTTGAACACCAAACCAAAGGGTACAAAGAAACTTAACCATTGAACCACTAGGCTCATCATTGTCGTCAATTAATCGGAAATCCCTAATAACTCAAATGTCCAAAGGTAAGGGGTTCATCAAATGGAAAAAAATTAAGAAAGAAAGTTCAAACCCAAAACCTCGCACACTCACACATAACACTAAACCACTGAACTAGATTAAATCACTTGAAAACTTTCAAAATTTTAACTCAAAATCGAAAAATAAGCACTCTTGGTTTCACTAACTCAATTTCTTCTAACCTGGTTTTTGGGATGTTACAACTCTCATCCACTTAAAAGAATTTCATTATTGAAATTCTCACAGTCCTCTCCATCCTTAAACCATAAAATTCAGAATGTTCTCAATCACACAAACCACCACACTGACACTGCACAATTCACTCTTATCAATATTTTTAATAATTTACTCCTCAACACTTCAAATTATCATAACAACATATCACAAGAATCATTGATGATCTTTAGGTCACGGATTCAAATTAATAGCGCTCGTGCTCCTCTCATAATCTGAAGTTGTTCAATCATATACTTTCAACCCATCGATTTAAATTGGGTTTCATAAACTCCTGTAGATTAGTCAACATTACCCAGGGTATCGCAGCGGCCTACGTTTCATGATTGTTGCCCTCAAATGTGAGCATCCTAATCGATTGCTAAACTTTCAAACAAAACTCTTTATCTGAAGAAAATAACTTAGCTCGAGTCCATCTCTAATATCTAACACGCCCTCACACAATAAGGCTACTTATACTCATTAGCTATTTACAGTTTCAAAAATTCTATGAGTTAGCTTAGGTTTACTATTCATTTAATCTTGAAGTTTTGATCTAAGGTTTTCATCGAAGTCACACAGTCTTAACCAGAACATAGTAAGAAGGACAGTGTAGTTTGTTTTATAGTTCATTTAACACAGCTAAAGTAAAGATACTTATAAGATTGGCATCAAATACTCAAATTCTCTGTTTACAGACTCAAAAATAATCAAAACCCGAACATACTTTATATGAGTCGTTACCAAACTCAATCAAAACTTCAGTTTTACTCAAAACACTTTTCAAAGACATTTTTGAACCCCAAAAATCATAGCCCGTGTTTTACAATCGGGCTCAAATACCACTAAATGTAACACTCCAATCTCAGCCTAGAATTTATGATCGAATATGGCGGAGATACATTAAAATGTTAAAAATCAGTTTTGCATGTAGAAATTATTATTTTTTGAAAAATTTAGTAAAAACCAAAATGAGTGCCAAAAAGAGTATTCAAACCCGATAGATCTCATCATACTTAACTTAGTGCAAAACAATCCGAGCTCCCGTACATCGTCAGAGCCAAAAATAGTTATGTGAGTATAAAGGAGAATGATTTTTAGTTCGTTAATATGAAAGTGAAGCTTACAACTTTGGATGATTGGGTTTAGTTTACTAGGTGTATGGTAGTCCGAGTAGGAGTTCAAAGAGGGAGATTTGGCCAACTTTGGGGCATATTACTCTCGGTGTTAAGGGCTCGTGATTGTTAGCTGGTGATTTCAACGCTATATTGAATGATGATGAGAAGAAAGGGGGTCGAGGAGAATGAGAGCTTCGTGTCCGCTATTTCAACAATTTTGTTCTGACTTTGGTCTGAAGGATGTTGGTTTCAAAGGCCTTAAATTTACTTGGGACAGGGTGTGGTTTTTGAACGATTGGATAGAGCTTTATGTAATGGTTCTTGGGATAGATTGTTGCCGAATACGTTGGTGTATCACATCCATAAAATTAAATAGGACCATCGCCCTTTAGCTATAAATGTTGGTCATCATGAGCCTGTAAGGATTTTTAGTCCCTTTCATTTTTTGAGTTGTTGGTTGGATCATAAGGATTTTAGTCGTCTTGTGAATGATAGTTGGAAAAAGTGTGATGATTTGGGGAGAACTATTCAGAGCTTTGCTAAGGAGTGTAAAGTATGAAATAAGGAGGTGTTTGGACATATCATCGCCAAGAAACTACAGTTAATAGCTCGAATTATAGGGGTACAAAGATCTCTTGAGTGATTTCGAACAAGGATGATGGTTGATTTAGAAAAGAGTCTGCAAGCTGATCTAGAAAGGGTGTGAGATGACGAGGAGTTACTTTGGAATCAAAAATTGAGAAGGGATGGCTTATGCTTGGGGATAGGAATAGTAAATATTTTCATTCCCTGGCTAGTCGAAGAAGAAAGATGAATCAAATTAAGGCATTGAGATTAGAGGATAGAGAATGGTCTTATGATGAAGATCAAATTAAGAGAGTGGTAAGTGGAATTTTTTATGAGACTCTATACTGATGATGGTATTAATGTGGGTTGCTGTCAATTTAGAACAGGTTTTCGGTTATTGATTCAAAGCTCTCAAAGATAATGGAGCGTGGTTTGACCAAACAAGAGGTTCGGGGTGCACTATTTGAGATGGCACCTTTGAAGGCTCCGAAGATTGATGGACTACATGCGTAATTTTATCAGGCTCATTGGGATTTTGCGGGGGATTCAATTTTTGAGATGGTTTCGTCGGCTTTTGAGAATGGCTTTTTGGAACACTTTTTTAATAAAACGCTCATTGTCCTAATACCTAAAGGATTTGTTCCTAAATTTGTAACTCAACTCCGTCCTATAAGCTTGTGCATCATGCATTATAAGATCTTGTCCAAGGTGATTGTGAATTGGCTAAAGCCAATTATGCCGATTCTGGTTGCGAAAAATCAGACCAGTCTTGTTAGTAGGAGACACATAATGGATAATGTAGTTGTAGCTCAGGAAGTCATACATTCCATGACAATCCGAAAAAGGAAGAGAGGGTGGATGGCGTTAAAGATTGAAATGAAAAAAGCGTATAACAAGAGTAGGTGAGATTTCATTCGGGTCTCACTGGTTGATGCTAAGGTACCAAGTAAACTCATTGCAGTGATAATGTTATGTGTGACAACTCCTTCTTATCAGGTGCTATGGAATGGTGGTGTCACTGAAGAATTCAAACCATCATGAGGTATACGACAAGTTGATCCGATTTCGTCGTATCTATTTATTCTGACAATGGAAATTTTGGGACATGCGATTAGGAAGAGGGTGTCGAATGGAGATTAGAAATCGGTAGTTTTGGGAAGAGGGGGTCCGCAACTATCGCATCTATTCTTTGCCGAAGACTTAGTGTTGTTTCGAAAAGCTAATGTGGAGAATGCGAGGGTCATGAAGGAGGTTCTTGATCAATTCTATGTTTTCTCGGGGCATAAGGTGAATGCTAGCAAATCAATGATTCATTTTTCTTTGAATACTGCTGCTGCAATAAGAACTGCAATTACGGTTGTGTTTAAATTTCAGAACACTGAGGATTTAGGAAGATATTTAAGGGTCTCGGTGTTTCATAGTAGAGTACAAAAGAACACATTCCAGTTCGTGGTGGATAAAGTACAGGCTAAGCTTAATGGTTTTGATGCTAAAATGTTGTTTATGATAGGTAGAATTGTGCTGTCTAATTCGATACTTTTATCTATCTTGAGATATTTTATGCAGGTAGCCATGATCCCCGTTGGGATATGTGAAAAAATAGAAGCTATTGTTTGCCAATTTGTCTCGGGATCTACAAGTAAGGGTAGAAAGATCTCTCTGGTCAATTGGGAGGAATGTTGCCAATCGGTAGAGCATGGAGGTCATGGACTTAGAAGGCTTGTGCCTCAGAATGCATCGCTTTTTATGAAACTTGCATATAATATTGTTATGAAAGGGGAGTCGCTCTGGGTTAGAGTGTTAAGGAATACGTACAAAGTTTTTGAGGTTTGTCCCCAAGATATTTCAAGGAGTAGATGTTCTTGTCTGTGGAGAACCTTAACAAAGGTATGGAAGTATTTTCGTGATAAGATGATGTGGAGGATAGGAGATGGCAGGACAGTTAGTTTTGGACATGATGAATGGGTTCTGAGGTTGGGAATCCTTCATGATTACCTTTTCTATGGGAAATATATTCTACCAAATGTGAAGGTGAGAGACTTTGTGGACAGTGATGGATGCTGAAAGATGACTGAGTTGTCGTATTTTTTAGTAAGAATATATTGGAATACATCGTGGCTTGTCACCTTTCGAGGGATGAGTTGGTGCTGATTTGTGTTGCTAGAAGTCGACAATGGATGGGAAATTCTCGGTCAAATCCGCGTATAGCTCGCTAACGATACAAGAGAATATTCAGAGTAATAGTGATTGGTGGTTATTTTGGAAGGTTGCTTTACCACCAAGAATTAAGCATTTTCTGTGTTTGGTTAAAAAAAAGCGGATTCTTATAAATTGTGAAAGAGCAAGGAGAAATTTAACAGATGATACAAATTATGTTAGAGATTTCTTTGAGATGGATTTTAATGCGTGGTTGTTGTCGAACCTTAATGGGCATTTTAGATTGAGTAGTACTAATGTGGAGGCCAATATTATCTTTACTGTTGTGTGCTGGAAGTTGTGGATGAATCGTAATGCATTTATTTTCTAGCAAGCAAGGGTAAGGGTGGATCAGTTTGGTATAGCAACTGAATGTTATGCACTGTATGTTAGTGAGGCTAATAGTAGGTGCACTAAGTTGCAGAATAGTAGGTTGTCTTTGGTGAAGTAGGTGCCACCTAGAGATGGATAAGTGAAAGTAACTCGGATGGAGTTGTGAGTATCAACGAGGGGTGGTCGGCAATTGGAGGGGTTATTCGTGATTCGAGTGGTAATTGGGTTGTAGCTTATCAAAGCTTTATTGGTCGAGGTTCAGCTCTTAATGCAGAGCTTTGGGCAATGCTTCATGGTTTGCAAATAGCCAAGGATCATGGGTTTTGGCAGATAATGGTTGAGAGTGATTGCAAAATGGCGGTGGATATGGTCAACGAGTTCTCGACAGGGGTTTCAACAAAGACTTTAGTCAAATCAATCATTGCTACCTCAAAGTCATTTGTCTTAATTGTTTTTCAATTTGTGAGAGGGGAAGGAAACTCGGTTGCAGACTCATTAGCTTGAACAACTAGAACAACAGAGGGCAACCTTCGTATTGTTGATTTTCACGTTAGAAAGTTGTTATCTGAAGATAAATTTGGTGAACCATATATAAGACTTTCCTGATGTAAGGCAGCTTGATGCCTTCTTTTAATTATAAAAAAAAAGTCTGTTAATTGATGATGTGGTAATTGACATTAATGATTTGGCCGTTGATAGGTACAAAAATTTGAAAATTGTTATGGCATTTGATGTGTGACAATAAAGTTAGAAAATGATGTGCGATAGTTGATGTTGACAGTTGATGATGTGGCATGTTATAAATTTTTAGGTTTTTTATATTTTGATTTCACGTTCAGAATAAATTTGGATAAATAAATGTTGAGATACAATTGGACTTATATGTTTATTTGTCTTAATTCATTCTAAGTGTGTATTTTTAGTAATTTATATATTTTTGGATTTTTAAAAATTATATTTAAAAATCATGTATATTTAGAATTTTATACAAACAATAATTGTTAAATTATAAAAATTATATAAAAATAACAGCTGACAAATTTTGAATGAAATGATTAGTATTAGACATCACAACCGAAAATTGCAACCACTTAAACATTGATTTGCAGTTATACGAGCTGCAATTATAATTTTTGAGTTAAAAGATGTTTTTTAAACTCTCTTCTTAAAATTTTATAGTTTTTATTTATTATATATTTTTTAACTTTATTTTTATAATTTTTAGAAATTTTGGAATCTTTTTTCGATTGCCATGTTATCTACCAAATCAATACAAAGTTGATGATCCTAGAAGCTTCAACAAAAAACATGATTTTGACGGCTTGATTGATTATTAAAAACATGATTATTAAATCATTCAATCTCCTTTGGATTGCGGATTTTTAAATTTTTAATTTTTATATATAAATTATCATATATTTTAGATTTGATGTTCACATTATATAACATTCATCCGTTGATTAAATTGTATTTTATATAATTTGTCTCCTTAAGTTATAAGATTATATTTTATATTAACAAATTATATTTCAATTTTTAATTATGAAACTTTAATAATAATAATAAATTAATGTATGGAGTTTGAAAAATTAAATTTAGAGATCCAATATGAACTTTAAAGTTAAATTCCGAAATTAGTTGATTAGCTCATAACCATACATATTAGGTTAGTGACTTTTTTGTACTTTGATTTGTATGACTTGCTAAGGAATCATCTTCTTCTGGTAAGATGCTGGCACTATTGATAGAAAAAGAAAAGAAGAGTAAAAAAATACAAATTATCTTCCTCTCATCTTCTTATGCAAAATATCTCTCGATAAATATTGTTACAACATAATGAAGGATGATTTTCTTTCAACTCACTTGGTAGCATACATAAAAAAAAAAGATAGCTCGAGAATTTTCAACAAATTCTATCATTGATGAGTTCAGTTTTATAAAAGAACCGAGGGTGCAATTTAAGATGCCTAGTATTTAGAAATAGGACTAAGGTCAAGTTTTTTTAATTTTATTTTTGGAATTATAATGATATTTATGAATTTTTTACTATAATATTAATTATTCTTTTTTGCATATTGAAAAGAAATATTTAATTTTATATAATGTGATTTTTTAAATTTTTTATAGTTAAATCGTTCATGCTTTTTAAAACAATTAAATTAATTTATTTGATAAGAAAAGAAAATATCCAACAAGAATTTACAATTTTTTACATTAAAAAAAGTTAAAAGTTCTGCAACTTGGAGTAAAAAAAAGTTAAAAGTTTTGCAACTTGGAGTAAAATCTTGGATCCGTACTTGCCAGTCATCATCCGACGATTCCAGCATCCTCTTGATTACTAAGCAGCCAACGTATTGCTTCACTTAAAGCTAATGATTCCCGTAGCATTCGAAGAAATGGCCATAACAAAGCTGCCAACGGTCCTCCTAAGGATGATACCTGTTCCCCTACAGAGTTCCTGTTCAAAAATAGCAGCATCGACCCCACAATGCCACGACACTGCTGTAGACGTTGACTCCACCTTAGGTACAGTGGAGGAAATGGCCCTAAAACCTCCCATTCTCCCGGACAACCTCATTTCTCACGCACCAAAGCCTCCAACGAATTGAAACTGCTCAATCTTCACTCTGGGATACGAGTCTTTCAAGTCCTTCAAACAAGCAGCAAAATTAACAAAATTAAGACGATCAAAATTTCCCCAACACTGCCATACTGCTGAAGGACAAGACAAAAGAACACATTAACGACACATCAAAACCCCTTTCTCTCAATCGTTCCTTAGACAGGAGCACATTTGATAGGAGCAGAATTTTGGAAGAAAGGAATGGTGAAAAGCGAACGATAACTTTTATTAAATGTAGTAGTGAAGAATCTTAACACTATTACAATCAATAAACTAGAGAAATTCAAATAATAATTCACTGCCTCCTAAGAATAAATCCAGGCCAATATATAATAATAGCTTGAACTCTTATTTGTTGGAAAACAAAACTAAATCCCTAAAAAACAGCCTAATATTTGTGGGAGACGTGTGGTAGTTAAAGAGGGAGTTGTAATTCCTTTCAGCACCGTGTAGATCGTTGGAAACATGTAAGCCAAGTAGTTGAGACAGCTGGAGTTGGTATTCCACTATCTGCTCCTTGTCATGTGCTTTTGCTTTCCACTTTCTTCTGGAATAGGTCTGTAAAGGTGGAACCGTATCAATACTTCCCCCTTGAAAATTTAACTTGTCCTCAAGGTGAAATGAAGGAAATTGTCCAGCAAGAAGATCATAGTTTTCCCAACTAGATTCTTCAAGTGGTCGACCATCCCATTGGCCAAATAGTTATAGAGTAGGAACTCCTGCCACCTTAATCCAACGATGCGACAATATTTTAGAAGGAGACAAAATCAGTTCCCAATTAGAAGTAATAGGGAGTGGAGCTGGTGGACAAGCTGATGTTTGGCCAAGAGTTGGACGAAGTAGTGAAATATGAAAAATTGGGTGAACTTTAGATGAAGCTGGCAGTTCCAATTCATAAGAAACTGATCCAATTCGCCTGAGAACTTTGTAGGGTTTGAAAAATCAAGAAGAAAGTTTCTCATACCGTCGCTTAGCAAGAGTGTGTCGATGATATGGTTGGACACGTAAGAAGACAGAATCACCAACGGCAAAACTCAATTCTCTACGCTTCGAATCAGCTTGTGCCTTCATGCGAGATTGAGCCTTCCATAAATTTGCTTTCAATAGGCGTAACATGTCATCACGTTGAAGAAGTTGTTTTTCTAGCTCTGCATTGTGTGTTTCTCCTTAAACAAAGGGATGAAGTGGAGAAGGATATCCCCTATATACAATCTTGAAGGGCGTAGTTGGTGTTGAAGTGTGAAATCCGATATGGAAGGAATATTCAGCCCAAGAAAGGAACATACTCCATGTTGTAGGTTGTTCATGAGTGAAGCATCATAAGTAGGCATCCAAACATCTACTGACCACCTCTGTTTGGCCATCCGACTGTGGGTCGTAAGAAGTTCCCATTCACAAACAAGTTCTTCTCAACTAGAAAAGTTCCTGCCAAAAAGTGCTAAGAAATATTGCATCTCGATCAGAGAGGATAGATTTGGGGATGCCATGAAGTAGGATAATGTCCTTGCAAAAATGTTCAGCAACAGTTTTCGCAGTAAAAGGATGTGATAATGGTACAAAATGGGCGTATTTATTGAGGCGATCGACTACCACCAGAATTGCATCAAACTTTCTAGATTTAGGATGATCGATGATGAAATCCGAAGAAATATCTTCTCATACTCGTTCTGGTATAGGTAGAGGCTACAAAAGACCTGCAGGAGCTAAAGTATGATATTTGTAGTTCTGACATGTTAGATAGTTTTGAACATAATGCTTCACATCTTGCTTCAAATTCGGTTAGAAAAAGTTTGAAGAAAGCCTTTTCAAAGTCTTGAGATATCCATCATGAATCGCAGGCAAAGAATTGTGAGACTCTGATAGAAGCTTTTGTCACAAAGAGGCATTGTCAGGAATTACCAAACGATTCTTGTAATATAGTTTCTGGTCAAACACTTGGAAACTTGGATGAGGAGTCGAATCTGTGGACAGAGACGTCATAATTGCACTGATATAAGGATCTATTTGTAAGTTCGTAAAGTCAAGTGATACTAGAATGGCCAAAGCAAAAAAAAATCTACATATTGAGGATGACGGGAGAGTGAATCAGCTCCTTTATTTTCTTTCCCAGTCTTATAAAATGATGGAGAAGTCCAATGGTAACAACTTCATGAGTAGACGTTGCTATACTATTGTAGTAACACGTTGCTCTAAAAGAAATTTCAGACTGTAATGGTCAGTTTTGATGAAGAAATATCGGCCTAAAATGTAGTGCCTCCATTTTTGTAAATCCAAGATAAGAGCCAGTTATTCACGATCATAAGTAGACCTTAGGCGATTAGATAAGGAGAATCCTTTATTGAAATTGTTGAGTTTTCAAGCCACAAAGAAAGAAAAATTACAGAGCAAAAAACACCAAGGGAATGATTAAAAACTGATCTGATCATTTCATTAAGGAAAAATAAAATTGATATATGCTACAAAGCTAGCAACAATTATCCTACCTAACCCCACTAATTTCATGAAAAATCACGTCTTAACTTGAACAAATAAACAAGCTGACTTATCAGCCTAAATCTGCACCTAAGCAACAAAAGGTAATCATTCTAAGCTGTCAAAATAAACTTTGATCCTATCCAAAAAATTACAAACAAACTGAAACAACTAAACTGATAACATTCGAAAGAAACAAAATGCACTGCATAGTTGAGCTTGCATGTTACATGTCTGCTGTTGCATTGCAGGCCTAAAATTCAACACTCCTGCTTAGCATGTATGCAACAGACACTAATGTTACTTCTCAAAGTTTCAAATCTCAAAGTTCCAAGAGGCTTAGTTAAAACATTAGTGAGTTGGTTCTCAGAACTGCAATGAACCAAACTTACCTCCTTCGATTGCTCAGCCTCCCTAACAAAATGATATCTGATCTTGAAATGCTTAGTTTTGCCATGGAATACAAGATTCTTTGCTATGGCAACTGATGACTAATTATCAACCTTGATTTCAGTAGCTTCAAATTGCTTTTCATTAGCGATTTTCTCAGTATAGTGGCTTGATTAACATCTGCAACAACTGCAATATACTCTGCTTCTGCTGTTGACTGAGCCACAATTTGCTGCTTCTTTGAGCTGCAACAAAAACCCCTGAGCCAAGAGTAAAGAAATATCCAGAAGTGCTCTTCATGTCATCAACTGACCTTGCCCAGTCACTATTTGAGTAGCCAATCAACTTGAGCTCATCACTCTTCACGAACTTCACACCATGGTCTAAAGTTCCCTTGACATACCTCAAGACCCTTTTTGCTGCCTTAAAGTGTGAGACATTACAATAATGCATAAATCTAGAAAGGAGACTTATAACATACATGATGTCTGGTCTTATTGCTGTCAAGTAGAGCAGGCTACCCACAAGGCTTTTATAGCCTTTCTCATCAACCTTTTCAACGTCACCATTATTGGACAGCTTCTCTCCTTGTGCAACTGGAGTACTAACAGGTTTGCACTTCTCCATACAAAACTTAGTTAAAATCTTGGAGGTAAATGCTTGTTGTCTGATGAATATAGCATTTTGAGTTTGAGTGACCTCCATGCCATGAAAATAGGTCATTTCCCCCAAATCAAGCATCTCAAACACCTCTTTCATTTGCTTCTTGAATTAATCTATTAGCTCTTTTTTACTTCTAGTCACAAGCAAGTCATCCACATATAGTGAGATGATCAATAGAGTCTCATGCTCAACTTTCTTAACATATAGGGTAGGCTCACTTAAGCTCTTTTCAAAGTTAAGCCTTGATAGATAAGTGTTTATTCTATCATACCAAGCCCTTGGAGCCTGCTTAAGGCCATAAAGTGCCTTCTTAAGCTTCTAAACCTTGTACTCCTCACTTGGAACTTTAAAACCTTCAGGCTAATCAACAAAGATCTCTTCCTTGAGGAAACCATTCAGAAATGCTAACTTTACATCCAATTGACGTACCTTCCATTGCTTCTGAGCAGCCAAAGCAAACAGTAGTCTTATTGTATCCAATCTTGCAACTGGTACAAATGTCTTAGAAAAATCAACTCCATGCTATTGATTGTATCCTTTCACAACCAACTTAGCTTTGTGCTTGTTCAGTGATCCATCAGCATTGTATTTTGTCCTAAACACCCATTTTACACCAATGAATTTTTTATGGACAGACCTATTAACTAAGTCTCAAGTGCCATTTTTATGTATCATGTCCATCTCAGCTTGCATGGCATCCTTCGAACAGTCTTTCTTGGCAGCTTCATCAAAGTTTGAGGGCTCAAAAATAGCTAAATCACACCTCTCATAGATGTCAGCTATTGATCTTGTACCCCTGACAGGTAGATCATCAAAGTCTTCCTCTTCATGAGCTTTATCTTCAACAAGTTCTAACTCAACACCTTGCTGCTCTAGTTCAGGTAGACTTACATCTGTACCACTCTACTTCCAATAACAGCTTTCATTAAACTTTACATCCCTACTCACAACAATCTTTGTGGATGGTTCAAAGGCTCTATAGCCTTTTTTTGTGTTGCTATAACCAACAAAAATACCAGGCCTTGACTTCTCTTCAAGCTTGCTTCTTTTCTCTGCTGGAACCAAAGTGTAACAAAGGCAACCAAATACCTTCAAATGAGAGATTGAAGGCTTGTGCCCAAACCAAGCCTCAAATGGAGTTTTGCCTTTGACAGCATTGGTTGGAAGATTGTTGAGCAAGTACACAGCAGTGTTTACTACCTCAACCCAAAAGTTGTTAGGCAGCTTGCTCTCAAACAGTAAACATCTGGCCATGTCAAGAACTATCCTATTTTTCCTCTCACAAACACCATTCTATTGTGGTGTGTAAATGTTGGTCAACTGATGCAAAATCTCAACTTCTTCACAAATCTTTTGGAACTTAACTAATACATATTTAGTGACATTATCAGATCTTAGTGCCTTTAGCTTACAACCAGATTGGTTTTCAGCTAAGGCCTTAAACTTGGTGAAAAAATCAATCACCTCTGACTTGTACTTCAAAAAATTTACCCAATAGTACCTTGTACAATCATCAATAAACAGCATAAAGTACCTACTGTCACTCCATGAGGAAGTCTTCATAGGTCCACAAACATCTGTATGGACTAAGTGAAGCTTTTCTTGAGCTCTTGAAGCCATATTAGCTGGAAATGGCAGTCTGGTTTGCATTCCAAGCTGACACACCTCATAAACAACATCTTGAACCTCTATCCTCGACATATCCTCAATCAAATCCATCTTGTGCAGCAGATCAAGTGACTTATAGTTCACATGCCCCAATCTCTTTGTGTCATAAGCAAGACTCATCAGTCTGACTAGCATATGCCCTTACATCTAGCTGATTTACATCCAAAACAAAACATCTATCCAACATGGACACAATTACCAATTCTTGACCAGATGAATCTTCTATCATACACAAATTATTCTTAAAGGAAAGACAGTAGCCCTTTTCAAGCAATTGACCAACACTCAACAAATTCTGATCAATATCAGGCACAAAGAGAACATCAGAGATTGTCTTGTTACCAGAATTAGTGCTGATCACCACCTTACCCCTTTCTTTAGGCTCAATGAAATTTCCATTTCCTATTCTAACTTTGGAGACATAACTAGTATCCAGCTCCCTGAACAACCCTTCATCAGATGCCATATGATGTGCACAACCACTATCAATCAACCAATCTTTCTTCACATTGGTTGCAGTAGCAAAACAAGAGGCAATGAAGACTTGCTTCTCTTTTGCTTGAACATCCTCAGCTGTTTGAGCCTAATTCTACTGCTGTGGTAGAGCTTTCAGTTTGTTTTTACAAACTTTTTCAACATGACCAAGTTGCTTACAACTCCTGTATTGGATATCAAGTCTGTATCAACAGTACCTCTCCAAGTGTGTAGTCTTCTTGCAGTGAGTGCATGGTGGGAACCTTCTTCTTCTAGCTTCTCTTTTAGGCTTTTCTTTCTTGCCTGACAAAGCTTTCTTTCCCTTGTAGCTTGAGCTTGAGTTTTCTCTGCCTCTAGCTTGAAAAGCACCCTCAGAATGATCCTTCAATTTGTTTACTCTCCTCTGCTCTTCTGCATAAAGAGAATTGATCAGCTCAGTTAAAGGTATAGCTGATAGGTCCATAGAGTCCTCCAACGAAGATATTTTTGACTCATACTTCTCTGGAAGAGTTGTAATAACCTTTTCAACTATCCTCTTTTCAGTGAACTCATCACCAAGGAGTATGATGTTGTTAACAGTCACCATTATCCTGTCAGTATACTGCTTAATGGTCTTAGACTCTTTCATCTTGAGGTTCTCAAAATCCCTTCTCAAATTTATCAACTACTACTGCCTGATTTTCTCTGACCCTTGGAACTCTTCCTTGAGCTTGTCCCATGCTTGCTTTGGAGAGTTGCAACCATGATCTTAGAGAAGATTACATCAGAAACACCATTCTGCAGGCAATACATTGCCTTGTACTTCTTGGCACAATCTTTATTGTGTTGTCTAATTTGAGCCATTGTAGGATTAGCTCTCAAAGGTGGTGGTTCTTCATCAGCTTGAACTGCATTCCACAAGCCATGAGCTAGCAAAATAAGTCTTCATTTTCACAACCCATATGTTGTAATTTTCTCCAAAAAAAATAGGTGGTGGAGGAGGTGAGAAAATTATTTTTTTTACAGCAACAAAAAATGCTTCTTCTTTTTCTTTTCAGACACTCAACAAAGAAACAAACAACAAGCAAAAGGCCCTTAAAGATGACAGGCTCTCGATACCATGTTGAGTTTTCAAGCCACAAAGAAAGAAAAATTACAGAGCAAAAAACACCAAGGGAATGATAAAAAATTGATCTGTTCGTTTCATTAAGGAAAAATAAAACTGATGTATGCTACAAAGATAGTAACAATTATCCTACCTAACCCCCTAATTACATGAAAAATCACATGTCTTAACTTGAACAAATAAACAAGCTGACTTATCAACCTAAATCTGCACCAAAGCAACAAAAGGTAATCATTCTAAGCTGTCAAATTAAACTTTGATCCTATCCAAAAAATTACAAACAAACTGAAATGGCTAAACTGATAATATTCAAAAGAAGCAAAATGCACTGTATAGTTGAGCTTGCATGTTGCATGTTTGTTGTTGCATTGCAGGCCAAAAATTCAATAGAATAAGCCATAGGATGATCTTGTTGAAGTAATATGGCACCAATTTCTTCAGTTGAAGCATCACATTCAACTGTGAATGGTTGATTGAAATTTGGCAATCGTAAGATAGGGACTGAAATTAGATCATTTTTGAGTTGTTGGAAGGCTTTGTCAACTGTAGGTGACCACCGGAAAGCATTTTTCTTGGTGAGATTAGTTAAAGGTCGAGCAGTAACACCATAATTCTACACAAATCAATGATAGTATCCTGTTAAGCCCAAGAACCCACGTAATGCCTTCACATTAGATGGCATAGGCCAAGCTTGAAGAACTTGAGTTTTATCTTGATCAACCTCAACACCTCTTGCTGAAACCACATGGCCCACAAATGATATTTACGTTTGCCAAAATAAGCATTTTGAAGCTTTAACAAAAAACTAATTGTCTCGAAGAAGCTCAAGACCCATTCGGAGATGTTGTTTGTGTTGCTCAATTGAGGCACTATAGATGAGAATGTCGTCAAAGAAAACCAAAATAAATTTTCTAAGATGAGGTCGAAAAGGATCGTTCATTGCAGCTTGAAAGGATGAGGAGGCGTTGGTAAGGCCAAATGGCATTGCAACAAGCTCATAATGGCCTGAAGGAGTCCGAAACGTTGTTTTGGCAATATCAGTAGGATTGACTCAGATTTGGTGATATCCCAAACGCAAGTCAAATTTGGAGAAAATGGATGCACCATGTAACTCATTGAAAAGCTCATCTATATTAGGTATTGGGTATTTGTCAGGTATGGTTATTTGGTTCAAGGATCTGTAATTGACGCACATTCGCCAAGTATTGTCTTTTTTCTTGACTAAAAGAATAGGACTGGCATAAGGGCTGGAGCTTAGGCGAATGAAGCTTAAAGCAAGTAAGTTTGAAACCTGATTTTCAATTTAATACTTTTGGTAATATGAATACCAGTAAGGTCTGCTATTTGGTGGTTTGGAATTTGGGACAAGTGGTATAAAATGAGAGTGTGAACGGAAAGGAGGAAGTGTTTTGGGTTCCTTGAAAATAGTCGCAAATTCATGAAATATGGTTTGAAGTACCTGATTCTGGGTAGGAAGGGTACCTGAAGTGAGTTCCTCTTTGGCCAAATATTGGAACGAAACATCTTGTGTTTTATTTGGCACTCCCTGCAGCTTGAATTTCTTTCCATTTAACTCAAAGATTAAAAACATATCATTCCAGTTAGCTTGTACAGTGTTGAGAGATGCAAGCCATTGAATACCCAAAACAAGATTAGCACCTCCAATTTTAAAAGGAAAGTAATTTTGCATAATTTTCAGACCTGGTAGTTGTACCTCAATGTCACGACAAATGGGATTGTAATGGATCAAATCTTTGTTTCCTATCTGAACCCCGAATGGAGGAATAAATTGTACTGGGAGTTTGAGGTCTTCAACAATAGCTTCATCCACTAAATTGTGAGTTGAACCACTATCCACTAGAATAAGAACCTCTTTGTTGCTAAGAATTCCCTTCAACTTCATCATGGTGCCAATTGATTTACCCAGAATTACATGGAAATTGATTTTCTCAGGATCATCATTTACTGCATCACTAGATTCATCTTCATGATTAGTGTTATCATCCTCTCCAGCCTTTTTGTCTTCGTGTGTAATCTCCAACAAGGAGAAAGTACCTGTTTTGCTTCTGTGACCAAGACCAAATTTCTTGTTGCAACAGAAGTATAAACCCTTGGAAATTTGATTTTTCCGTTCAACATCCGATGGACATGTATTTAGATGCATGGTTTACCGGGACGGTGATGTGTGGGTGCGTATGGCTATGTGGATATTACTTCTAGTGGATTGGTTTTCATGTGGTAAAAAAGGACCTATGTTGATGCTGCTGTGAAGCCGTGAGGAAGAGGACCAACTAGACCCTTTGGCCGTATTGTTTCGGTCTAATTTAGACTCAAATTCCATGGCCAAACTCATAGCCTAGTACACGGTTTGTGGTTTATGTATCCTTACATCAACTTTAAGGTAATTTCATAACCCATGAAGGAAAACACCTAATAAATAATGATCTGGCCAATTTGATACTCTTGCTGACCTTCTTACAAACTCTTGCCTATACCCTTGAATGGTCTCTGTTTGGCGAATATCACATAAGTATTCATCTGAATTTTGAAACTCAGCAGGGCCGTAATTTTCTTGAAACGCCTTAACTATCTCGTCCCAAAAAACTAAAGTTCGTTCATTGTTGAGCCATGAGAACAAGTCTAGTGCATCCCCTTCAAGATACATTGCAGCTATGTCCACCTTCAGTTCATTCGGTGTCTAATAGTAGCGGAAATATTATTCTGCTTTAAAAATCTACCCTCGAGGATCTCCACCCTCGAATTTTGGAAAATCCATCTTTGTATGCGGACGAACCTGAAAATTTTGATGTGGCCATGGATTGTCAGCAACATTTTCTTCAACTTCTGACCATACGAATCGTCGAGGCTCTCTTGTACTAGTGGAGCCTTTCTTGGCCTTGCCTCTATTAGGTAATTCTAGAACAGAGTCCAAATGTGGTGCATTCTTAGCCCTAGCTTTAAGAGCTACTACATTTAGCCGAGAAATAATTGATGCAAGTTGTACGCCAATGGGGTTATTATTTGGGTTGTCAAATTGTGGTATGGGTACGTTTGGATCGGTTGGAGGGTTGAGTGGTTGGTTATGGGAAGCGATGTTGTGAGTTTTTGCCATTTTGAATCGAACCTTGCTCTGGTACCAAAGTGATAGGAGCAGAATTTTGGGAAGAAAGAAATGGTGAAAAGAGAACGATAACTTTTATTAAATGTAGTAGTGAAGAATCTTAACACTATAACAATCAATAAACAAGAGAAATTCAAATAATAATCCACTGCCTCCTAAGAATATATCTAGGCCAATATGTAATAATAGCTTGGACTCTTATTGTTGGAAAATAAAACTAAATCCCTAAAAAACAACCTAATATTTGTGGGAGACGTCTGGCAATTAAAGAGGGAGTTGTAATTCCTCTTTAGGGCCGTGTAAATAGTGGGAAACATGTAAGCCAAGTAGTTGAGAAAGCTAGAGTTGGTCTTCCACTATCTGCTCCTTGTCACGTGCTTTTGCTTTCCACTTTCTCGTGGAATAGGTCTGCAAAGGTAGAATCGTATCAACATCCCATAGGGCCCTCCACATAAATTCCTCAACCTTTTGTGGAACACGTAAGTGCCACAAGAGCCTCCAATTATCTGTCATGATATCCTCTAACATACTTCCATAAAGATAACTTACTACATGATAGGCAGATTCAACCCGGTACATTCCCTTTTTACCAAAATGCTACAACAGTTTATCCTCCCTCCCTCTAGACGTGATCGGGATTTTAAGAATATCCTCAACATCATCAACAACAAACCTATCCTGGGCCTTTTGAACATCCCACGTATCACTCTCCACCATCAAATCACAAACTCGCAACGCCTAGTTACTTGCATCCATGGATCTTTGTAGGCTAGAATATTTTGGTCGGACCCAACACACCATCTTAGCCCTTTACTCAACAACTCTTCAGCTTTAAATATACTCTTTCAAGTAAAGCTCAAATTAGAGTCTCCATGAGGGAAATATACAGCTTCGTAGGAAGAGTTCGCCACTGCAGAAATGGCCACTTCGCAACATAAACCAATGAATTTGATGCCCTCCACCACATTTTAAACCACACCAAAAGGAGTTCATTATCCTTTGCAATTTCTCACACAATGAGATTGGCAACAAGAAAACACTCATGGTATAAGCAAAGATTGCTTAAGCCACCAACTTGAGTAACACCCTTTATTAGCCCGAGACAAAAACTTGTTATGCAAATTCTGAACTTGTTGCCACGACTTATCTCTATGACTTGAAAAAAATTGCTTTCTTACTTCGACCCACAAGAGGAGGTAGTCCCAAATATCTCCTATGATTAAGTGGCAAGTAAACCCCCAAAATGTCGGAAAGCCTTAGTCCATGACTCTGATCAATATTCGAACTCAAAAAATATTAATTTTATTAAAATTTATTGCTTGCTCGTACTTCTTGTTGGATTTTTTACGAAAGAATGTATTGAGATAGAAAGCAATAGAACATAACAGAGAAGTATATGGATTATAAACTTCTAATTTTTCATTCCCATATATATTTTACATGAACATTTATGCTTTATATAGGTTAAGAATAATAATAAAATAATTACAGCTTGACTAATCTTGGAACTTGATTCATACAACTTGCTTCTTCATTGGCTGATTTTAGTCTCATCAGTAACCAAAATGTCTTATAAAAAATTTTCATTGTTTCAGTGCAAGTTGGTAAGTTGGCAACTTGCAGAGTAATAAGCTTGCAGGTATGGATTCTCTTGATAGAGCTCGCACCTTTAGTGTCTTCTCAGGTTTGGTAAGCTCGCACTATTGGTGAGCTCATATATTTGGTTGAGCTCGCATCTTTAGTAGAGCTTGCATGTTTAAGTGAGCTCGCAGTTATGTAGAAGTTGGGTTCACCAATGCATGGATGGCCACTTCGCAACACTTGTTCAAAATTTTCTTTATAGCTCTACACTTGGCATCCGAAGCGTCAAAAAAAAAAAAAACGAATCACCCGCAAAAAGCAAGTGGGAAATCATAGGACCATGATGACAGACTTTACCTTCAGTAACAATCCCTCGATCCATCGCATCTTTAAACAGACAAGAGAAACCCTCTACATACAAGATGAGCAGATGCAGAGATAATGGATTACTCTGATTAAGTCCTCCCCGCAGAATTATAGGCTGGACTTCGCCATCATTTAAAAGAACAGAGTAATTGACATCCGCAACGCGCATCATAATTAAATCGATACAACTCTGACTAAACCCAAAAGCACCCATCATAACTTATAAAGAACCCCAATGAGTTCTGTCAAGCCTTGTTGATATTAATTTTAAAGCCATTTTACTACCCGACCTCCTTATTTGTCTTTTCATATTGTTGATTAACTCAAAAGGCAACTAAAAGATTGTCAGTAATCAATCTCTGTAACTGATTTTCAAAAACCACATGAGGTACGACATTTTTCAATCTATTAGTGAGTACTTCAGCAACAATCTTATATAAAACAGTACAAAGTGCAATAGAGCGTAAATCATTGGGATAAGAACAATAAGAATATTTTACAGAGTTTGCGGAAAAGAGCCTACATGTAACCAACGAGTACAAGCTTTAACAATGTCATCCATCCCCAATAATGTTCTGGAATTTCTCGAAAAAAGCAGGATTCATCCTATCAGGTCCATTATCCCTATCTGTCATGTTCAAACAGGGCTAACATCTCATCATCCCTATCTGTCACTTCTCGTTCCACGAACTGAATAACCGACTCGTAACATGATCCCTCATCTCGATACAAAGCTCGGAAATAGTCATTGACCGAACGCCCCATCCCTTCACTGTCGTTGCTAAGAGCCACAATACGACTGTTCTTACGTGCATTAGCATGAAAATGAAAGAATTTAGAATTCGAATCTCCCTATCTAAGCCAAAAAGCTTTGGCCCTCTGTTTCCATTTAACCTCTTCTTGCTCCAACATTCCATTAAGCTCACCCTTAACTCTAATATAAGCCTCATGAGCTTGCATATCATTGATATTTGCTGACTGCAAATTTTCAAATTGCCCAACCGTCGTTTCTTATCACATATCTCCCTCTCTAAATCAACCAATTGTTGTAAATTTTAAATATTTAAATAGATAAAAATCATCTCTATTTTTACCAGCTAGATCACCCTTTAATCTGGCGGCAAATTAACCTCAATGGTAATGAGTCGAAACAAAAACCATAGGAGCATAGAATACATGTAGACATAACTAACATTTAACCCCCATTGACAGAGTTGGAACCTAGTATATCAAGAGCAAATTAAATAACATGAAAATTGAACCCCATGTGATGACTTGATGGTTAAGGGTGTTCGTCGCCTCAAGTGTGGTCTAGGCTCGAATAACGTTAGTCGCGTTTGTTGTTCGGGCTTTGTCTTATTATCGCAATTCACCTAAAAAAAAAACATGAAAACTATATTGCCTTGTCATAAAACATATTCCAAATACAAAAAATATAATTCAATAGCATACTTTCTCCAAATATTTTATATACACCAAAACATAATTAAACAAAAAAAAATTATTCAAAAATAATCCAATGATAAATTCTAAGTACAAGAATGATAATATTTAGATAATTCAAACATATATGTTACAAATTTTAAAGATATTCTAGTATAAACAGGGATAAAAATATCATATTTTTTCATAAATAATATATAACATTATAGATTAATTTTCAGGAATACCAAGTTACTTAGCTATTCACTAAATCGACACTTGAGCAACGATTTACACAAATCTCCAAATAGTTTAAAATTTAATAATAGAACTTAAAATCAAAATTCAATTGATAAATTAAAAGCTTAAAAGATAAGAATTTCGTGATAATCCTGAAATATTTTAGTTGTGTGACAATCTCCCTATTAAGCTAAGACACTGAATAATTATACAATTTAATTAAATTATCTTTTAGTAATAACAAAGCATTAATGAAAAATATAATAATAAATTACATAGTTAAAATATAAAGTTAGAATTGAGTAGGATTCTTGATAAAAATAAAATTTTAAATAAAAATAATAATAATTGAAGCTAGGTGTTGGGTTGTCATCTATCTTTGCATATTAAAATCGAGTGATATTCTAAGTTATTCCTTTGCTCCCTTGATCGTAACAATTTTGAGTAGATATAATAGTCATCTAGAGTTGTGACTAGGTGAGTAATTAAGGTGGGGTGTTTGGGTTGTCATTTTTCTTCGTGTCAAAAGATCGAGTGACACTCTAGAAAAGTAAATAATATGCTTAGGTCGGAAAAAAAAAAAAAAAAAAAAAAAAAGAGAAAAAGAAGAAGTTAAGAATAAAGGATTGTTTATGGATGCGAACATTGTTTGATTCAGATGATTTTAAAAGTTTAGTAAAAAATAACATTGTAGAGCTTAATTGGGTTTTAATGTGATGACTGGTGTGGTTAAATGGATTTGCAAATCATTGTGTTTGTTGATAATGAAAGAGTTGTGGAATCTTTATTTTAATTATGTCTATTTGCTTAATTTGGTTAAGGATTGTGAAAATTGAACTTAAGCTAGAGGGTTTAGCATGTTTTGAATGATGAATGCATGAAATGCTTGAGGAAAAACTATAATAGCATGTTTTTTAGTGGTATAAAAAATAATGATTTTAAGATCACAATTCAGACGAATGAATTCGTAAATTTTAGTAATTAATATTGATGAGGCAAATATAGTATTATGCTGATTTTTTATCTGATATATTTTATTAATTGATTAATCAGTCAAGGTACAAGTTATGTGTTCTGAAAGTCAATGATTTTGGAAAATAAGGCATCAGGATCTCATTTTCAAAAATTGAGCTCATAATTATTTTTCTTAAATATTTACAAAGTTTTTGTATAAGTGGATTGAAGTTTGGCTTGGTAATTTTGATGAATTGATAATTAATTAAAGAAAAATGACTAAATCGCAAGAACTATAAAAGTTAATCGGTATTAGTTTTATTAGCTAAAAGACTTTAAATAGTAATAATTAAGGTCTAAGGTGACAATTAAACCAATTTTATATGATGGTGGACGACCATGTGTTTTTTTTTACTATACTGATACAATTACATGGTAGTATCTGTTCATAGTTTTTTAATCCATTGACAACGTAAACACACCTTGCACACATAAGTACTCGAATCCGAGACTCCTAAAATGAACAACATCCTTTTTTCCACTGGAGCCACTTGTTGAGTTCTAGACGGTCATGTGTTTTAATTTGGTGAATTAAATATTAAGTTATTAATTAAATAATTTATATGTTAATTAATAAAAGATGTTAAACCATTTTCATGCTTTCTTCGACCTTCCACCATCCGAAGTAGAAGAGAAACTTGAGAACCCATACCCGAACCTTCCCAAGCTTCTTTCTCATGCCTGTAATCGAAGTAATTTGACACTCAATTCTTCATCGACACGTAATCGAAATAACCTTAAACTTTTCCTATCATATCGCATATCAACTATAATCGACTTAACCCGAACAATTAATAAAGTATCAATTTCTCATTTCCATTTATTTTTCAATATCTCAGTTCATACCACAATCTCATTATCAAGACATTGATTCATACACGTGACAATATTATTCATTACAATATAGCTTCAATTTCTCATTTATAACGATATACAATATTTTCACATTTATTCAAATTAGTCCTTATAATATCAATTAATCCAAATTGAATCAATTCAACTAATTTTTTTTTATCAACACCAGCTCACCTTATGATCTTACCAATAAAAAACAATTCATAATGCAATAATTCAAAGTAGTTCGGATTATAGAGACAAATCAAAATTTTCGAGCTATTCATCGACGACTTTGTCTTTTCCTTTTTTTTAGAAGAATCTGAGTTGATGTTAACTACGGATTAACACAACACAACAATTCATCAATACACAATCAAATATACACTCAATTACAAATTTATATAACTTTTTCAAGCTATTCAATTTAGTTCCTAAAATCGAGACTAGCATAATTTCCAAAATTGAACTTCATTTTTCAATTTGATTTCAATTATACCCTTCTAATCTAATCTACTATAAAAATTACAGAATTTACACACCAAGTTTTTAAATATTCACATCTTAGTCCCTATTGTACAAAACTACCAATTACTTCACAATTTAGTCTTTTTCTAATACTAAGCTTTGAAACAAACCATTAAACATTAAAATCTCAAGCATTCTTCAATGGTAACTTTTCTAAACTTTTAACAATTTTGAAAATAAATACACGGGTTAGCTAAACTGAGCTACAACGATATCAAAAACATAAAAAATTATGAAAAGCATACCTTATATTCCTCCACATTCAAGGGCCGAATGTGTGAAGAAAATTTGAAGCTTCTCCCCCATTTCTTCAATGGTGGAATCGGTTAAGGAAGAAGAGAAACTACATTTACTAACTTAAATCTTATTATAACATATAAAATCTAACTAAAATTCCACCATACATCATGCAATTGCCGTCCATTGAAACCTAGGAGGGTCCAGTTTCCATTTTATTCCTCCGACCATTAATATTTAAACTTCATAAATATTAGAAATTAATAAAATTAACTTTTACAATTTTTGCGATTTAGTCCTTGTACCATAATTTATCACTAATCCATTAAAATTATTTATCCAAATTTCAATTCATTTCTAACATAGATCCGTAAGAATTTAATAAAAATATATACGGGCTCGATTTACAAAACCAAGATTTCAAAACCATAATTTTCAACACAATTAACCTTCAGATCGTTACAGATTTAGACTTTTTTTGTTAGTTTTCTTTTTGTCAATTTCTTAATTAAAATATTTTTTTATTATGAGTTTAACTTAAATTAGGATGATACTAAAAATTCACATTTTAAGCACCCAATAATTAAATGCCACCTTATATTTTTGTAGGGTGCGTGAACAATATAATACATCCGAAACATCAAATTAACTTTTATTACTATTTTTAACATTAAAATTAATAAAATTAATTTATTTTTATACTAAAGTGTAAAACCCTAAACTCTAGAGCCATTCCGTGCTTATATCCTAATCTAACCCTTTCCCCAAATTATAAATCTTAAAATTCTAAATTCTAAACCATCATATCATAAATAATAAATTTAATTGAAAAAAAAGCTCATAAACCTTAATTTACTATTACTATTTATTAATTTTATTAAAAATTTTACTCTAATTTATCTGATTGATTAATTAACACTAATTAAGATTTAAATATTGTTAAGGAGAATTAATCTAATGTTATAAAGTGTATATTGATTAGAAATTCCTTTAAAAAATATAAAGTGACACGTTATTATTGGATGCCTAAAAAGTGATTTTTTAGAATTAACCTAATATAATTTAAACACTTATTAATTTTATTAAAAGTTTTACATTAATTTTATCCAATTAATAAATTTTTAAATCTAAACACATTAATCTATTAAATATTACATTATAATTCGAAAGAAAAGGTCAAGAGTACTCTCTCCCAAAGTTTCTCAGAGGAACAGTTTAATCTTGTGGTTGAGTTGTAGGGCGCGAGCGATGATGACTACAAGAAGAGGAAATTCAAAGACGATTGACAGGATGGAAAGAGGGATTGCGCTGTTGGAAGAAGAATGGATTCGATTATTAGTGAAAAGTTCAATGGTTCTCCCGGGAACAAAATCGATGTTGATATGCTTTGTATGGACTAAAAAACTCTACAACCCGGATAGCTTTAAGGCACAGATGACGAGTATATGGAAAACTAGGAAAAAGTTTGAAATCCAATCACTAGGGCAAAACTTATTTTCAATATGGTTTGAGGAGGAGGAAGATCTTGAATTGATTCTAGCAAGGAGACCCTGATTGTTTCACAAACAAGTTGTTTTGTTTGAAAGGCTCACCGCTCCAATAAAAAGAAGCAAGATTCGGTTAGTCATGTCACCTTTCTGGATAAAAGTAAGGCATTGCTCTCCTGAATGCAACAAGGAGGATTTAATGTCGGCGGTAGGATCCACGTTCGGAGGTTCGAATCAAACTAAAATTAAAGGTGATTATTGTCGACTAAAAGTTGTAAAATGTGCAAAAGCCCCTTCGTAGGGGTATCTTCATAGAAGTTGGTATAGAGGATCAAAAGTGGCTCCCCTTTAAATATGAAAATTTACCAAGCCTTTGCTTTGGTTGTGGTGTTCTTGGGCACACATTGTCAAGCTGTATGGATATCCCTATTAAGATGAAGGAAGTACTGAAGGATGAGCAACCTTTTCCTTTGGCATTAAAAGCAGAATTGAAGTTAGTCGGAGGAATTAATTTTAAGTTAAGAACTAAGGGGAAAAAACTCTCTGGAAATCGGGAATATTTAGGCGAGAATGAAAAATTTGATGAGCCAAAAAGCATGGACGTAAGGAGGGAATGGAGAGAGACAGCCTACGACGAACGACATATTGGACGGAAGGTTGCCGATGTCGGAGAAAGGTGGGCTCGAAAATTAATTTGTGTCGGCAGACTGTGTGGCAGTACCACCATATGCATTCGATCTAGGTTTTTGTTGAGTTTTGCTTGCTTTAACTGTTTAAGAGAGAGAGAAAAAAAACAAGGAAATATCTATATTCAAGTGAAGAGAAAACAAATTTTGTTGAAGATGAATAACCAAATGTTTTTGGTATACGTTCATTTCAATGGAGTAATTATACAAACAACTGAAGAAGGTTGTGTATTTCAAGGTTGCCAAAAAGTAGGGATGATATTCAATAATAATGATAGAAGAACTTAAATGAAACATCAGTGCAAAAATAGTTGTCCATTGTGGGAAGGTGATGTTAAGATTATTCTACAAATTTCTAGTTTCCTCAGATCCGTGGAAATTTGAGGAGATGGAACTTATGCTGATTACCTGGACACTATGATCATAATTTATTACCCGGTTGGGATCGACAGCCCCGACCAGTTGAGTTATTCACTGAGATAGTTGATCCCAAGCCTATTCAAATTGTCCCTCCAATAAGTCAACATCGCGAGTTTGAGTTTGATCTTAATGTCGAATGGAAAGATCAATCAGGCTTTGGAGGGACATTGCAAATTCCTGAAATCAAAACTATGGTGAAAGTTTATGAAATAACCCTATCTTGGGACCACATCTAGAGATTGATAACTCGTGAAAAGAGTTATATTTCAAACCTTTAAACTGGGATAATTATTTGTACTTAAGTGAATTTAGTTGCACTTTAGGAGATTTTATTTGTATTTTTAGAATATTGCATGTTGGAGCTTAATATGTGCTTAAATGATATTATATGTTACTATTATTTTTTGGTGGAAATAGGTTGTTTGTGTTTTGAGTAGCAGGTGCAGGAAGAGGAAAAGAAACTAAGGAGTGAAGTATTACCGTGGCAAGAGGTTGAATAATTTGTCAACTTGAATTCCATGACAGTTTTAGGAAATCATTGATTCAGCACTCAAAGCATGTCATCTTAGCCAGGTGTACAATGCACTAGAAGAATCCACCTGAAATAGGGGGAGCATAGATTGTGTGCTGACTACCTTAATAAAAGGTACAAGGAACCAAAGAAAAAGGAGAGCTAAAACAACGTGAGAAAATATAATGCTCTTTCCAGAGGTTTAGATTTGAGGTGAAAAGAGAGGCAGCTGTAGAGGCTGGGAATGGAGCTGAGTGCGAGAAAGAAGAAGCAGTCATCTCAATTCACACAAGACATTACTGTATTAACGTTAAGAGATGGATCAACAAAGCGTGAATCCTGAAGTTCTGCCTTTGTTTCTTTGAATGATTAAAATGTTTGAGATGTTGAATAATATTTTGAATTCTGATTTGATTAATCAACCCATGTGCTAAAAACTCATTGAGTTGGGTTACTAGATGATACTTTAATTTGCCTTTAATGTTGAAGCGTTGATCTAAATTATTTTACTGTTTCATTCAATTTGTGTTTGTTGAGTTGCATGCATGCAGACTCTAGATATAGGTAAATGTATGGCATGTTCATAAACATAATCAAATTCTAAAAAGGTTAGGTTAGATAAAAATTGGATGATGCAAGTGGGCGTTTGATAAAATACTCATAGTAAACTCTAGAAATAGAGCAGCGTTCACACAAAATGAAGAGAAATTAGTGTTGAGTATCACATCTGAAGCATATAAACTTATAATGCTTAGGGTGAGGTATCCTGAGGTTTTTCTCTCGAAAGAAGCAAACCAATATAGATCTATTCTGAGAAGTAAATTGATTTAGATTTTTCTTAGGCATTATTGGTTTATTAAGTGTAGATTCTTAGTAACCCCGACCTTCCCATTCAATAGCGTAAACCCTCTTAACTTTATCTCAATATCTTTTTCGTTGCAATTTGATAAGTTGGTCGATTTAAATTTTGAAAACATTATTATCAATTTATTTGACATCACATTTCTATCATTATCTTTGTCATAACATAGTTCATACTCCTTATAATATTAACTAAATAAAATTAATCATATCCAATCCCTGTAGAGACGATCTTTCTTACCATTATATTACTTGATCCGATGTGTACACTTGCACAATTCGTGCATCATATTTACACGCGACAGAGATATATCTAGAGGTGATGAGCACTAATGTAAATGGTGAAGAAGGGTCCAATAATGATGATCATTCTCATCATAATGGTAAAGAATTTAGTGACTCTGATGCGGAAAAGGTCCCGGATAATATAAAAAATTAGGGTGTGGAGAAGGGTCAAGATGTACACTTCCTTTTGGTTGGGAACTTGAGTCACGGTATATTTATACAGAATGACCGTAGGGCCTACATGTTGAGCGTAGACCTCGACGCGCTACTTGCACCTGAGTTTCCTAAGTACCAAATATAATATCTGCTCATTGATTGGGGGCAGATTCATAGTTTAGAGAGTTGTTCACTGGGCATAAGTTTGAGAATAAGGCAAACTATGTATTTTCCAGCAAGCAGTATATCATGAAGGTGTCGATGGAATAAAAAGTCACAAAGTTTACATTGACTTTATATCTTAGGGAATATTAGACGACTAAAGAAGGGTGCAACTGATGCGAAATGCATTAATACAAAGGACTCAACCATGGACAATTCAAAGATTAGAAGGGCCTTATACATGCACGACTACACATATGATGCAAGACCACCGCAAATTGAATGCGAGAACAATATGCAACTAAGTCATGCCACTGGTAAAATACATGCCCACCATTATTGTATCGATCCTTATTGCCGACATGCAAGCTCGATTCTAGTGCATGGTGTCATAAAAGAAAGCATGGTGGGTGAAACAGATGATAATAGAGCAGTTGTATGGTGACTAGGATGTGTCATACAATGAACTTCATGCGTGGATATCTGCGATGTAAGAGTGCATGCCAGGTATCGTGGTTTATTTCCAAACACTGCCTTGCAAGGGTCTAGAGGATGAACTACAATTGACGAGAAGAATTTTCCACCAGTTGTTTTGGACGTTCGATGCATGTGGACGAATTGCCTTGTCCATTGTGGAGTCGAAGAACTTTGAATTGTGAGAATTTTTCTTGATGAACTTGTGGAAGCATGTTGTCAGGCAAGACAACATTTGCATTATCTCTAATAGATCGAAGGGACTAGTTAATGTGGTTAGGCATTCTGGGGTTTCGTGGAGGTTCGTTTATTGTACCTACCACATCGCTGTCAACTTCCACTAAGAGTATAAGAATAAAGACTGCTACAAAGAACTCATGAACATGGCTAAAAAATCACGTTTAGAATTTTATTTTTTAATAGTTTGATTCACTTTACTAAAAGTAATTCTAACATGTCATATTAGAATACATATGTAAGGTACAAGCTTGAACCACATCAATCCAAGCATAGGCTGGCCAGGCTTGAGGCTGATATGGTAGGGGTAATGAATCCTTTCTGGCAGTGGTTGGGTAGCATGGAGTCATGGCAATAAGTTAAAAGTTATGATGATAGGTATCGATATGGTCATATGAAGACCGAACTCGTAGAGGCGATTAACTCTGTCTTGAAGCGTACACTTCATTTGTTTATTTCAATTGTTTTCTCAGCTACGTTCTATAGGCTGGTAACATTGATGCAAAGAATGGCAAAAATGGGCCTAGGCTAGTCTTTTGAAAATATGGACGGGTTTAGGTAAAATTTTAAGCCTAGATTTTGGGTCGGGCTGAGCTTGGGCAAGCATAAAGTATGTTAATATCATACTTAGACCTGATTCGACCCGATCCATGAGCACCTTTAGTTAGATCATCAAAGTCTTGTTTTTAACAATTGATCTCGATTTTTGGTTCATTTTCTCTTGTTTTTTCTATGAACTAAAAATGACAAGAACCAAGAGCCTAGAGGAGGTTAAAAATGGTGGAATCCAAGTGAAGCACATTGAGGCGGGACACATTTACGTGGAGGAGGTTAGGAAGGTCAACGCTCAAAGGGTGAGGTCAATGAATGCAGAATTATATTCCCAAAACATGGAAACTTTTCGAGTGCAAGAGTATAGCAGTTGTTGCGCGGGGGTGACCACCCTTGAACGTACTCCCGTTCGGAGTAAATTTAGGCTTTTCGCAAGTGTACGGGCTAGGTTGTAAATATAATGTGTTACAATGGAACACTTGGTGGTATTCTGAGGATCGTACCCAAAAGAGGTGTAAGGCGATAGTAAATTAAATCCCTGCAAAGAATAAAATTAATTAGTACTTACTTTAGGGATTTATAATAAGAAGAGGAATAAAAGAGTTGGTTTTAAAGAGCATAAAATAAAAGAGAAAATAAAAATAGAAAATAAAAGAAAAATGACTGAGATGTAGAGATTCTTATAAATGACTTTGGAGAGATTAGGTCGTTTTCATATGAGTTCTTCAATTGTTGATTTTTGGAGATTTTCCTCCAATCAACTAGTCACTACCCTAGTTGGATCTCTCGATCTTTCGCTAGCATAGCAAGTCGATAAAGATTACTTATCGCTAGATGTCACAATCTAAACCAATTTGGGGAAAAGATGTTCACAGATTAGCAATACCAATTTTGGGTTTATTCCCACCTAGATGACTTTCTAAGGTTGTTAGGCTTAGTGCTTGTTCAATGTTCTTCCTTTCCCAAATAGTTTATCCGAAAGGTAAAATCTTTACAAAACAGTAATTAATTATTCATACGGTCACTCCCTAATTCCCCAAAATGAAATTAGTTCCTCATGGTTTCTTTAATCATCATTAAAACAATATATGAAAACATATAATTGAAGAAGAGACTGAAAAAGAAACTAAAATTGTATTAGCAATCTATCAGGAAAAATTTCTCGAACATTTATGTGAGTTTCTACAATGTCGTTTCAAACGGAAATCTAAAACAAAGCTAAAAACTAAGATCTAATGAATGGTGTGTAAAACCCTAGTGCTAGAGGTCCTATTTATAGTCTTGGATGACAGTTTTCCTCCACACTAGGTTAGCTACCGTTCCTCGAGTTTAAGTGGCTTTGTAAAAACCCAAAAGCACTTCATTTGATGTGAAATTCGTGTCCAGGTGTAACAGCCCGATTTTTAGTAATGTCAAAAATAGTGGTTTCGAGACCACAACTCTAACAAGTTGAGTCTTAATTTTATTTATTCAATATTTATGATTTCATTAGCATCGTATTAAATTTTGATTAAGAAATTTAATCATTTAGATGGTTAATTAAGTAAAGAGGATTAAATCGTTAAAGGTGTAAAAGTTGAATTTCATTGATTAAAGGTATTATGTGACAATTGGAAGGTTAGTTAGGGCACCTAAATGGTAACTAGAACATTTATAGAATAAGTGGATAGTTTTGCCTATTTTAAATAGAAATTTATGTGATTATCTAAAGGGTAAAAAGGTAAATTACATAAACATTAAGTAATTAAACTAAAAAGGGTTAGAAAATCATTTTTATTTTCTTTCATCTTCTTCCACTAACCAAAAACCCTAGGAGAACACCAAGCTACATTCGATCAAGCTTTGAGCTGAGTTTGGTGAGTGAAATCTTGTCCGTTTTTAGTAATTTTTATGTTTATGAGCCCGTATTAGCTTAATCTAGCTAATCCAAGGACTAATTTGTGAATCTGTCAAATGTTAAATACTTTTCCTTTGATGAATGAGCTTTATGATGGTTTGGAAGTACCCTTGTGTATTCGGCTAGCATGAGTTGAATTGGAAATGATTATTTTGCATGTTTAAGTTAAAGGACTAAATTGAATAGAAATGCAAAGCTTAGGGGTAATTTCGTAATTTTTTTTGAAAATGACTTATATGTGTAAATTGATTAAATTATATGATTTAATGGGAAAATTGATTATTTTTTGATAGATCAAGATCTGGTCACAAATCACGGAAAGGGGAAATCATTGAATAGTCCCTAAAGTTTCACCTGAATTGCAATTTCATCCCGTAAGTTCATTTTTTAGATTTCCTATTTGAACTACTGATTATTACCTAATGAGGATGTACTTGAAACATTTGATGTATAAAAAGGAAGACTCATGTCTCGGGTTAAGCATGAGAATTTGTATAAATGGAAGACTCGTGACTCGGAATGAGCATGAAAATATGATTAAAGGAAGACTCATGTCTCGAGATGAGAATGAGATTATGATTAAAGGAAGACTCATGTCTCAGGATGAGAATGACAATATGATTAAAGGAAGACCTATGACTTGATAGAGCATAAGATTGATTGAAGAGGAAATTCTGCATTCTGATGTTAATTGTTGTTACAATGCTAAATGTTGAGTAATGATTCACTGCATAAGAACTTGCTAAGCTAGAAAGCTTACATGTTTATTATGGTTGTTTTGTAGATTTCATTTTGGCTGGTTGAAGATCGAATTACCTAGAAGACATCATACTATCCAGGAGTTGGTTCAGTAGTTCTTACATCGCTTAGTCATATGACATGTACTAGGATGATGTTATATTTTGTATATGCTTATTTTGAGACTATGATACTTATAGAACCTTGATTAAATGATGAATTTTGAATGCTTGATCTATGTTGTATATGAAATCTAGTACTTAAATGTATGCTAAGTGTTGTATTTAAACACAAATGTGTTATTCATTGCACCTTATGTCTATGAATGAAGTTTTGTAGATGAACTTGTATAAATTTGAGAATTCTACATATTTGTTTTGGTAGAACTCTTGTATGTATCGGTACAAGTACAGGGTAGGAGAGAGATTGTTTACTGACTCAGGTTGTATCAGTAGTTGCATTTTAAGTTTCGGTAGTTCTGTGCATGTTTGTATTGGTAGTTAGAATACTTGTATCGGTAGAAGTTGCAGGGTAGGACTTCATAGCTCTCTGGAGTTTTTAGTATCGGTAGAAGCATAACTAGTTTTGATAGATGTTAAATTTGTATTGGTAGAACTATCACAAGTATCAATAGAATTCTGCACTATTTCCAAATTACTTTCTAACTTGACTACTACCGATACTTGTCCAACAGTTATCGGTAGAAGTCTCCAAAAAAAAAATCTGGGAAATGACCTTTTTCCCCTTATTGAATTGTATTTATAAATAAATGATAACTTACGATGTATTAGGTGTATTTCTTTAATAATGTAAGAACGGATGACATGATTTTAAAAGAAGTTCAGTGATAGATGATTTGAGTGACATCGGGACCCTAGCCGGCGACTGTTTCGGGTTTTGGGTGTTACACTAGGGGTCAATGTCACAACACATAGGAGTCGTGTCGCGATGTAGAAGATAGTCCACTCCTTCAAGTAAGTTTCTTAAGCGTTGTCGTGATACCTCGCGACATAGGAGATAGTTTTGACATTCTGCAATTCTGGTCCCTTTGAAAATGGGTTTAATTTGCACACTTTTGTGATTCATTCTAATGATTTTTGGATGTCTGTTACTAAATTTGAAGTTTCATTGCTTATTTTTTTATGTAGGGGAAACACATGTCTAAAGTGTTACAATACAATCTAATTTTTTATGTAGGATGAGCGCTTCGACCGAGTAGCCTTCTTCGCTATCTTCAAGCTCATGTCTGTCGAGTGTGGGCTCGCTTCGAATCAGAAAAATTTCATAAAAATTACCAGTGGGGTAACTCACAATTTCTCTAAACTTTTGGGTCAAGTTGTAAATCAAAAAAATATCTCTAGAGATTTTCTAAAATAATCTCTTTAGAGAATTTTCTCTATACAACTTCTTCTTGAATTTAAGTGTGTGTCAAAATAATAACTATAGGCTCTCTTTATATAGGGAGAGTTTAGAAAGTTCAACTATGATTAAACTTAATCACTTTAATATTAAATTAATATAATATTTATCAAGATAAATATTAAATTAAATGTAATATTAAATCTTATTAAAATAATAAAATATTTTTTACAAGATAAATATTAAATTAAATTTAATATTAAGATAATTACTTTAATATTAAAATAATAAAATACTATTAAAATAAGTACTAGATTAAATTTTATATTAAACTATTAAAATAATATTATTTTAAGAATAGTTAATATGATAAGTTCAATTACCGATTGAGTCAATTGTCTAATTTGAAAATTATTTTCTAAAAATATCATATTTATTTTAATTAATTTGATTAATTTAATTTTACTTGATCAAAATTAATATTCCAAAAATCACTTAGTTTTCCAAATTAATTTTTCAAGAAAATTCTTTAATCAAAATCTCTAGTTGAACAATTCTCACGATCACCTAATTTAATTTCATATCGAATAAATCGACTCAATTAAATTATTTCTAAAGTCGTAGAATTTTCTTCTGATTCAATGTAGTTCGATCGAGCTTTTAATGAGCTAGCGGAGGGACCAATCAGACATATATGATTAGGCTCTAGTAATTACAATTATGTCTAGAGGAATCACTCCAATAATTCGCAATTACTTAATCATGGAGTCAGTCCACAAGAAGTATCATGATTGGAAACTCCTTATTGTATACTCTTTACGAAAGCAATTCATCCAACTACTTTTTCTAATGACTTCGTCATGTGTGTGTTACCCTCATATGATATCCTTGATTCCTTTGAGTTAAATCTGTTCACTAATTATAATCCTATTTTATCTCATTGTCACCATTGTGTCTTCTTAATGATTAATGTAATCACTATCAACAAATGATTGTAATAAATTGCTCATTCGAGAACAAGCAACCTGTGGCCACGTACCATATTTATCAGTCCATACAATGCCAATGAGTGGATATTATTAACACTTTAATTGAGCTATGAATTCCATTATTACTAGTAAAGCCATGCCATGCACAAGATATATACCTAACATATCGGCTATGGGGTCAATCATCTATAGAGCATAAGCCTCCACTTATATCAAAGCACATGAGTTGTATACGCATGGTCAGTGACTAACTCAAGATTTAGGTAAATCACACCATTAACGTCACAAGTGAATTAATTCACAAACGAATTCAAAATTTATTCATCTTGGGTCTAGTCCAATGAATCATTCTACCAATGAATACATTTATGCCTCCAGCCATGGAGTCATCTGCTCTGATAGCCAAGACTAGCCATCTCCCTAATTGGAATTGTAGACGACATAATAATCCTTCTCATTATGTGAATCAAACGCTCATTTTAATTTTTTTTACGGGATTACGAACTCATTTAGATTATCTATTGAAGTAAATTATCTTTCTCGAAATGTAAGCATTACAAAGTCACTTATCTTCAGTTTGAACTTAGACAATTAAGCTTAATATTTGCTTGTCACAATTTCGCTATGCATGCACAATATGAAAGACAAAAAATACAAAAGACATAATAGTGAAATGTGAAATTAACTTTATTTATTTATTCATCGTTCAAATAAATAGAATAATTACATGTTTACTACAATATGGAAACATTTCCCAACATAAGCATGGGGTAGCCTGCCAGGAAATAAAACATGAGGTTACAATATGTAAGACCATAGCTCGACTACGACAACCAATAGAGTCCGCCAAGACAGTAAGCATGGGAAATACTGTGTAAGATCATGGGTTAGCCATGGCAACATAGGTAGTCTACTCGGATCTGTATTGTAAAATGTAAATAATTGTTGAATTATTGTGTGTGTCAGGTTGTAGGAAATTAGAACTAATGCAAAGTGTATATATATCTCAGAAAGAAACTGGAAGGTTTAAGTTGTTTATATATATATCGAATTCGAATAGGAATGTGTCAAGTTATTCAGTCAGTTGTGGCATCTGGTACCTGGACTTGATGATCATGTCGAGCATATGGTGTTACACTTCGTGTCAAAAGATCGCTTGACATTCTAGACAAGTAAATAATATGCTTAGGTCGAAAAGAGAACAAAAAAGAGAGAAAAAGAAGAATAAAGGATTTCTATGGTTGCAGGCATTGTAATTCTAATGTCTTTAAAAGTTTAGTACAAAATTAATATTGTAGAGCTTAATTGGTTTTTAATGGGATAACTCGTGTGGTTGACTGGATTTGCAAATCATTATTTTTATTGATAATGAAAGAGTTGTGGAATCATTATTTTGATTATGTCTATTTGGTTAATTTTGTTGAGGATTGTGAAAATTGAACTTATGCTGGAAGTTTTGGCATGTTTTGAATGATGAATGCATGAAATGCTCGAGGAAAAACATAACATAAGTCGGCAATTTGAAAATGGGTTTAATTTGCACACTTTTGTGATTCATTCTAATGATTTTTGGATGTCTGTTACTAAATTCGAAGTTTCATTGCTTATTTTTTTATGTAGGGGAAACATATGTCTAAAGTGTTACAATACAATCTAATTTTTCTTTTTTTTTTTTTAGATTTCAAGATTATTTTACTTTAATAGTTTATTTTCATTTTATTTGCAATTTATAAATATATTTTCTTAAAGAAATTGAGGTTAGATTATACAAATGATCACCCAACTATATATGCATACCTGTTTCGGTCATCCAACTTTAAATATTTTCAATTTAGGCGTTAATATTTGTATTCGCTGTTATTTTGGTCACCCGTCATTAAATTGATAATTGGAAGGCTTTTTGTATATGGTATAATAATACATTTAATCCTCAATCTTACATATTTTATCAATTTGATCATAATTCTAAAATTTAATAAATTTAATCCTTCGCGTGTATAAATTCTATCAATTTAATCCTCATCATAAATAGAAATTATAAAAACAACAGAAACTCTAATTGGGAAATATCTCATTGTTTTTAAGTGAGGAATTGATTTTTTTTTTCATTCATTTTCCAACTGAAAAAATTTGTAGTCTTCTTCTTGTTGAAGCACATTGGCAAATTATTACTTTTCAATTGATTTGTTTTTAGCTTATTACTTCTAATTCCTTTTCAAAATCAAATGAGTGCAATTATTAGTTCTTTCGTGTTGTGCCTGATAAAAATTATAACAAAAAAAAGTGTATGAATAAAAGGAGAATGAAACAAATATAAAAAATAAAAAGCCCCATAGGCCATAACTGCAATGATGATAAACCTTCATTTGGGTCCTATTTTGAAATCAAAACTTGGTTGGCCCTGGTGCCAATCCCAACTCCCTACCCAATTGCAACCTTCTCTTCTTGTCTGGGTGTGGACATTCCTTGAACATCCTTCACATTTTCACCAACAAAACAAAACAGATTCTTTATTCAAGAGAAGAAAACAAAACCAAAAGAAGAAAGAAAGGTTGGCAGTGTTCCTACGTCTCAAACCTATAAATTTGGTGAGTAGTGCTGCGATTCCGCCGGTAAAGGTTTGAACCACTGGCTCCTTCGCCACCGCTTCCTTAATCCATATATATGGATTCAACGTCTCTCCTTTCTAAAAACACCTTAAAGGAATACGAAAAAAGGATCCTTTATTCAATAAGAGCAACCATTATGATTCCAAACACCGCCTATCATCACTTTCTTTTTGCTAATAAACTGGGGATAAAAAAAAGAGCAATGAAAGATTATTATTCTAGTTTTTTAATTGGAAAAATAAGCACAATGTTCTTCTTGTACTTAACTTTGAGAGGATTTTGAAGAACTTCTTATCCCTTCTTTCCTTTGCAATGTCCACATTTTGTTCTTGATGTGCTTTGGTCGTTTCAAGTACAGTTTCATGAGATTTTATCAATCTAATGGAAAAAAAAAAAAAAAATTTCTCAATGCGCTTCAATAGGAAGGAGACTACCCATTTTCTCAGCTGAAAAAAAATGAATAAAAAAAAAAAACAATTCCTCATCCAAAAGCGACACCTTACAAACATTTTCCAATTAATTTTTTGTTGTTTTTATAATTTTGATTAATGATGAATATGTGTTTAAGGACCAAATTGGTAGAACTTATAAATGTGAAAGGTTAACTTTGTTGAATTATTTAGTATTAGGTTCAAATTGATAGAATGTATAAGTATTGAGAATTAAATGTGTTAGTATACCAGTTAGAAAAGGCTCACCGTTATCAATTTAACTATAACACCCTGAAATTTAGGAGTTTAGAATAATTAGATGTTATTGTGTTAATCTAAAACAAAACCTGATTAGAAGGTCCAATTTAAAAAATATAATGTGTTTTAATTAGGACCTAATTGGAAAAAGAGTAAAAATAAATTAAAATATTAATAATAAGTCTTGACTAAGAGTATTAATTATTATAAAATAAAATAGGAATATATTAAAAACTATAAAAGTTAAATAAGTTAAATAATTGATTAAAAGTATAAATTAATAAATAATAGGTAAGTTGAGCACAAAATAGATATGTATAATTAAGTGACTAAAATAAACAAAAAATAAGTCTTAGACTTGATGGTTAAGTAGCTGTTAAAATTCTTACGAAGCTATGGTACAAACACCAATCTTTGCATTTTTCTTCTTTGTTCTTCAAGCAATTAAGGATGGAAACCAAGTTCGTACAAGAACTACATATGATAGATAAAGAACATGATTTGGGTAGTATCCTAATGGTTAACATACTTACTTCTTCTCTTGCACACCTAGGTTTGAGTTTGTTTGTTCTCTTTTTGCTTTCGTATAATTTTGGCCATTTTTGAAAAATTACAATAAATGTCCTCAAATTTAGTAAAATTACGGTAAATGCCCTTAATTTTAGTAAATTGCAATAAAGCTTTTATACTTTGGAAAAACTACAATCCTAACTAGAATTCCATCACCTTGTTAACTTCCTATCCTAATTAGAATTTCAAAGTAATATTTTTCTAATCCTACTAAAACTTATCCTTTTTTATTTATATTCTATTCCTTTTCTAATTCTACTAAAATTCTCTATCTGTTATATTAATTGAAACCCTAAACTCTCTCTCTATATATCCTAGTTTTCTATCATTATTCTTTGTCTCAAAGCTCTTTTAAAACCCTTATGTTTTACTGAAAAATATTCCTAAAGATTTTGAAAACTCAATTAAGTCCTCATTAATTATTCTTCACCAAGTTATTGAAACTCGAGTCATTAGATCGTTGAATTTCTAGCAAGATCGACCCTTGTAGGTGTTTGGAACAAGCTTGAACGTGGGGTGGTCAACCAAGTTCTCAGAATAGTAAGGTTGGTGACAATTTACATTAAAATTCAAAAATCACAACTTAATAAATGCACTATATGTTATAAGTTATAAGTTTACTGTGTACCCATAGCTTAAGTAGATTCCAACTGTGACTATATGTACAAAGCATCCATGATTTCCTTTGAAAGCTTTCATCTGCGAGGAATTGTGGATCCTCAACTGTACGACAACTTGTCTTCACCCTCTGTGAATTCACAGCTTAGAAGATTCCAACTGTAACTTTTATATGGAGTATTCACAACTTTCTTTGACAGCTTTTATCTATGAAGGGTTGTGGATTCTTAGCCATACGGCAACACGTCTGCATCTATAAGTATAAGTGGAGTAATAAGGAAGAGGGGTTCTGGGAAATTCTCTATTTGGTGTGTAGCAGTCAAGGATAGGATTTTTGAATGCCATATGATACATTATACGACTATTGCATGAACATACCATGCATCCTCATTATAAAATATATGATGAGTCGTTCGAATTGATAAATGTGCAACGTGAAAGCTTTTATGACTCTGTGATTGTGTTACTATCATTGAATTCGTTTGAATGTTGATTGTTTTGCTTATCTAGTGTGATATAAACTTAATTATCGAATTATTAGAATTTCTAAGTAAATGTGATTATTATTGATATATATGTTCAAATATTGATTGGATTTATTGTAAAGGGTCTCCCACTGAGAGTGTTATGCTCACTCCCCCATTTCTCCCATCTTTCTAGATAAGCTAACGGAATAGGCGCAGACTTGATGCATGAAGGGCCTCAGCTTGTTCTCGTCAACCATTTATTATTAATATTATTACTATTGTCTTATTTTACTAAAAACGTGGTATGAGACATTTATTTTTTATTATATCACTTAGGATGCATGTTATTTATTAATTTTGTTTACTGTCATTAGTGATTTAAGATTATTTTATTTTTACTATTTATTTAGAATTAGCTAATTAAGATGGTATTTATTTATTAAAATTATTTTAAACAAGTTTATTATATATGTAGATTATGGACTTATTTTTCAATGCTAAAACTCGTGTCAGTTTTTAAATGAGATATTCACTTACATAATATAGGTTTAAGTATTGAAAATTGACTTGAAAAAAAAAAAGATTGAGTCACCTCGGCGGCAAATGTGATCTCTCTAACTCAAGTCTACTGTCTAGATCGGATTGGGAAGGTTATATTAATGACGAGTTACCAAAATAGGAAGAATTTGAACGTTAGTGTCTAAATTAAAAAAAAAATTAAAGTTGAATGATTAAAATAGAAACGTGAGCATAATTCAGTGACCATTTGTATAGTTTACCTAAATTTTAATTAGCTTTAGAGCCCGTTGGATGGACAGTATATTTACTTGCGGTTAGTGTAAAAATAATGGTTACAGTGAGATTAAAATTTTATTAAAAGTTTTACATTAATTTTACCCAATTAATAAATTTTTAAAATATAAACACATTATTCTATTAAATATTACATTATAATCTTAAAAAAATAACTACACTTTGATATTATAAAAATTATGGTATATAATCAATAATTTATTTTTATGCTATCAAATATCTATCATGTACTGTTATAGTATTTTTTTTTTACTACAATTTTATTATCTAGTGTTATGCTATTAAGATTTACAACTATTTATCAATTATTTATTATTTTATCATATGCTACTATTTTATAATTGCTTATTTTTTAGTTAAGAAGTTTACCCTATTTTATGTATAAATTACATTGATAACTATTTAATGATTTAAGGAGTTTGGGCTAATTCTTAGCTGAAGAATTGAGGTTGAGAGTGATAATGCATTCTTGATTAATTTTCTTCAGTTAAGTGGAGGTATCAACAGTAACTTAGTGGAAATACGCCTCTTACACCAGACTTTGAGAAGGAATTGGACGATTCAGCTACGACATGTCAAAGGAATCTTAATACAGTCGCAGACTTCATGACTAAACATACGACCCCTGATGATTTTACGATCCAGCTTTTTCGAGACCCTCCATCTTCAGTCTGTCCACTCTTACATCAATATAGTAGCGGGATTAATCTTGTTTCTGTTTAATTTCGTTTTGTAATCGCTTTTAGCTGTCTTTTTTCTACCAAAAAAAAGGGAATTTGGGCTAATCATTCAACTATTAAAAATATAAATTTGGGCAGACATAAAAAAGTTTGGTCACATAATCATTAGAGACTAACGATTGGATGGTGTAGCAATGTTATGACACATGCATTTGACATCCAAATTTATTAGTGAAATATTTTATATCCAAATCTTATATTTAAGTGTTTATTATATACTACATCAACCAATCAAGAAATTCTAATCCAAAATGAGAATTTTATAATGTCAAAACAACGAATCCATCACATAAGAAAGTTAGTGACCAAATTATAAAATTTTCAAAGTTGAATGACCTAAATAGAATTTATTTTAAGGATAAATGATCAAAATTGTAATTTAAATTTTAGGAAAAAACATTTTTAAAGTAATAATGCTATGCGGAAATGTGGCATGTTAAACGTTGTAAAAATAGATTTTAACATATGGTAGATGTTGCTACATTATCATTTTTTCTAATAAATAGTAACAAACACATGAATAATAAAAAATTTCAACATGTTCAGTTTTTTTTTTTTTTTTTTTTTTGCTTGCTTAAATTGGTTACTTAAAAGAGTTTGAAGTCAAATCATTTATATTAATAGTTTATGTAAAATTTTTAAATTATATATAATTATTCTATTTTTTATTAAAAATAAATTAATAAAAATTACATAATAATAATAAATTTGTTTTGGTCATGGGTCATGAGTATATTTGGCATTTTCCGTTTCTATCCTCTCAGTTTTTTAGAGAACATGTAGCATTCATTTTATAAGAATAGAGTTCCAAGCAAAAGCTTAAAAGAGTCATAAATAGAACAACAAAGAGAAACATAAACCATCAAAAGCTTTATTGTAAATCATAGTTAAAGATCATACACTGATTTGATAGATTACATTAAAACCAAACAATTTTTCTTGATCCTCTATGGAAATAATTCCAATGTTCTTAATCATTTAGGCAAAGAAATTGGGTCGATAAATAATGATAACACTCTATCTTTGGTTTCCTTATCTTCAATACCATGGCCATCCCCATTTTGGTACATCAATAAAGATACTCTAGCAATGTTCTTACTAATTTCAATAAACTTCCGAGAGAAAGGAAGTTTAGCCATTTGATCCTCATTTATCTTTCTCCATGTTGCGTCAATTAACTTCCTTATGTGCTCACGAGCTTCTTCTTCAGATACTCCACTTTCGTACATATAACATTGGACTGATTTAGGAATATCACCTCTTTTTAGCTCATGCTAGCCCAAAAATAAAAAAAAATAAGGCAATTATATCAACATTAGAGTAATTAATTAATGGAATTTTCAAGTTCACAACTATATATTGCTCACCGAGGATGTCCCTAAATCATTCGTCAATCGTATAATTAAGGAAGACCCATATATTATATCGGAGTAATTTTCTTGGATGTTGCGCAATCCCTCTTCCGTTATATGATCGGTTACCAAATAGGAATGAGCAAGCATTAAACTACCCCCTACAGAAATCCAAGCGTTATCGATGTACTCTTGTAGGGTTGGTTTATATCCAATGTAATACCATTTTGCCTCCACCAAATATGCTTTACAAAGATCTGTCCACTGAATGAATAACACAAATCAGATAGAATTGATGAGGAAAAGCAAGAGAAAGACTAGAAATTGGTTTAATACCAGTTTCTTGAGGAAGGGAATGACATCTATCCCTTGTTCCTTAAGAGTGTCGAAAGCCATTTCATTTACGGAATTGTAAAGAGCATGGTAAAATATCTTCATATAGTCTGGAAGACTCTGTAGTGCATTTATATCCCATCTGAAATTACACCAACATATACATTAAAGCTCATTGAACATTGGTAAGAATTGTCAAGAGCAGATAAGGTCAGATGTGCAAACCTCTCAACAACATCCGTGAAGAGCTCCAACTCATCTAAGGTTCCATAAACATCATAAACATCATCTATAACTGTTATTAGTGCATTGACCATTGTATGAAATATTCTACTTTTTCCATCCTCAGGAGCAATTATCATTCCCACACTCCATAAAAAGTTTTCCATAAGCCTATCTCTAGCAAAGTTAAACCTCTTTCCAAGACCAAGTTCCTCCCACCATCTAAATAATAAAAGTCAAAAAAAAAAAAATGAAATCGTACCTGTGCTAAAACATATGCGAGATGATTTTGAACTACTATGTAGTAGGCATACTTACGCTGAAGCATTTCTAAGATCTTCCTGGTGTATAGATTGGACTATATTGTAGTCCAAAATGGCAAGCTCTAAGATAATGGGATTTTTGTCCTTATTTTTCCCATACACGTCTATGAACCACCTAGCTTCCAACCTTGGCATCCTCCAATGTAGAGGAAGCTCTAAGGCATGGCCCACAAGCATCCAATGATATTGCTGATCATTGTTCTCCTTCACATATTGTTTGAGAAGTTTAGCTGCTAACTCTCTTGCATTCTCCAACATTGTTTCACCTTCTAATAAGAGGTATGAAGCCTCATACAGGTTGAGCAGTCCCTTGAAATCCTGATTAAGGCTTGATTTAATGTTTCCAACATCATCCAAGAAGCAGGTGAAAACATCTAGTGGATGAAAATGATTCAATGTTAAGTATCATTAAATTAGATATAAAAATTGATACATCCGATTTTTTAATTTCTGTTTTTACCTTGATCCACCTTATACCCATGTTGTCTAAGCAATCTAAATTCAAGAGCTGTAGCATATAAATTGTCTTTCTTCCATGCAGCAGTACCGATACGATCGGTACTTATATTCTTCAAAGTTTGGTTTATTTCAGCTTCAAAGTAATAGGACAAGCCAAGTCTTTGTAAGGCATCTATAAGCTCAAGTTTCTCCAAAGGATCCACCACATTTCCAAGCATCATCCTCACTTCTTCCTTCAGTTTGTTTGCTCGTTCCTTGTACGATTCATCCTATACACACAGGTCACAACAAGTTTTTGTTAGCTTGCTCCAAATTTAGCTTTATTAAGGAAAAAAGGAAAAGGAAAACAAAAATGGTGTCAACTGCCACGTATAAATGCACTAAGAATGTGAAATATACTTGTACAAAATCATTTCTGAGTGACTGAACATAACCATAATCCCAAATTGAAGGGTGATAATTAGCCGATCGTCTAGTAATGGTGGCATCTTCAATTGAAGTTTTTTTTGTAGCATCAGTTTGTGAGGCAGAAAAAACTGTTAACCTACGGGAGCTTGACCTATCATATGAGAAGCTTTTCCATTTTGAGTGTATGGGGAAGCTACACATCGGGAATGAACTCAACAAGCAAAAAGCCATCTTCGAAGCTTCAAACTACTGCTCAATAGATCGTTATCACTTGGTATGGAGAATGAATTGGAACAATGCGAACATGTATATATAGAAGAAATTTTGTTGATACATACATTAGCAAACATTAATACGTACAAAAATATTGAATATAATGATAAGGCATGATTGACATTAAAAAAACATTAGTACATGTTGTTAGTCCCTTTATTTTTTAAATAAATTATATTTTATGGTTAATTTAATGAGTTGTTAATGTTTATTCAGTAAAAATAAGATTCACATCCTTTTATTTTTATTTTACTTTTTATCTTCATGATTTTTATTTATATTATTATTTTTTACTCGTTTTTATTTTAGTGATATTCTCAAGTAAAAAATATGTATTATTATATTATTTTAAATAATTAAAATGCAAATATAATTCCTTATTAAGGTATCCGGGATGATTTATGATCAAACTTTGTTTACTGAAGAGTTATTTATTCTTGGACCTCTACACGAATGGTAATTACTTCAATGAAGACAAACTGACAAATTTTAGTAATGCACCACGCCATGCAGGCTTTTTTTTTTCAAAATTGATTATTTATAAAAATGATCCAGGTGTAAAATTTTGTACGAAAATGACTTCTTTTCTACAGTGCATGTTGGTGCCGGCCATTTCACCCCCTGCACCACTCTCCATCATCATGTAATGATTGCAAGATGATTAAACATGATTTTTTTAGGGCCACCACTATGTTCGATGGAACCAGTATGTATTTTTTTCGAATATACATTAAAAACACTGGTATTCTGGGATATAAAAATAATATTTTAATAGGTGTCGGTGTTCACATTGCCGGAATCGGTTCAAATTTTAAAAAACGCGTGTCACTGCATTTTTGGAGTCGACGTTCTCTTTTTCGACACTTGTGTTAGGGGGATTATTTTTTAGGTGTCGGGGTTCTTGTTGCTAGCACTGGTGTGGGTTTTTTAAAAATAATTTTTTTTTGGGTGTCAACGTTCTCCATGCTAGCACCGGTGTGAGGAAAATAATTTTTTTTGTGTCGGCTTTCTCGTTGCTAGTACCATAGCTCTTTGTTTTTGGAAAAGATTGTTTTTTAGTGTCGACATTCTCTTTGCCAACACTAGTTGTAGGGAAATTTTTTTTTTGTGTCAGCAGACTGTGTGGCAGTACCACCAGGCTATATATGCATCTAGTCCAGGTTATTGTTGAGTTTTGGTTACTATAACTGTTTAAGAGAAAAAGAAAAAAAAGAAGGAAATATCTATGTTCAAGTGAAGAGAAAACAAGTTTTGTTGAAAATGAATAACCAAATGTTGTTGGTATACATTCATTTCGATGGAGTAATTATACAAACAACTGAAGAAGGTTGTGTATTTCAAGGTCGCCAAAAAGTAGGGATGATATTCAATAAGACTGTAATGCTAGAAGAACTAAAACGAAAGATCAATGCAAAAATAGTTGTCCATTGTTAGAAGATGATGTCAAGATTATTCTACAAATTTCTAATTCCCTCAGATCTGTGGAAATTTGAGGAGATGGAACTTGTAGATGATGATTACCTGAGCACTATGATCGCAATTTATTACCCGGTTGGGATCGAGAACCCCGACCAGTTGAGTTATTCACTAAGTTAGTCGATCCCAAGCTTATACAAAATGTCCCTCCAATAAGTCAACATCGCGTGTTTGAGTTTGATCTTAACATCGAATGGGAAGATCAATCAGGCTATGGAGGGACATTGCAAATTCTAAAATCAAAACCATGGTAGGAGTTACTAAAACAACCCTATCTTGAGACACCGTCTAGAGATTGATAACTCTTGAAAAAGTTATATTTCAGACCTTTAAATTGGGTTAATTGTTTGTACTTAAGTAAATTTAGTTGCACTTTAGTAGATTTTATTTGCATTTTTAGAATATTGCATGTTGAAGGTTAATATGTGCTTAAATGATATTATATGTTACTATTATTTGTTAGTGGAAATGGGTTGTTTATGTTTTGAGTAGGACATGCAGGAGGAGGAAAAGAAACCAAGGAGTGAAGTATTACCATGGCAAAAGGTTGAATAATTTGTCAACTTGAATGCCACGACAATTCTAGGAAACCGCTGATTCAACACTCAAAGCATGTCATCTTAGCCAATTGTACAATGCACTAGAAGAATCCACCTGAAAAAGGGGGAGCATAGATTGTGTGCTGGCTAGCTCAATAAAAGGTACAAGGAATCGGAGAAAAAGGAGAGCTGAAAAAACGTGAGTGATGATACTAAAAAGAACATATGATTTCTCCCCATTTATTAGATAATTTGTTCCCATTTAGTTATCCTTAGTACATATTTTAGCATTTTTTAGTTTAGTACATTGCATTTTCTAACTCAGTGGACCTTGGCCTAGTTTTCCTTAATTTTGCCATATTTTACTACTAATGTTGCTGCATTAGTTGTTCAGATTGCACACAAAGATGTCACTGCAGGAACCTGTCCAGAAGGATCAGTGAGAAAATATAGAGCTTTTTCTGGAGTTATATATATAAGGTGAAAAGAGAGGCAGCGGTAGAGGCTGGGAACAGAGCTGAGTGCAAGGAAGAAGAAGCATTCATCTCAATCCACACAAGACATTATTGCACTAACATTGAGAGCTGGATCGACGAAGTGTGAATCCTAAAGTTCTTCCTTTGTTTCTTACTTTTTTTCTTTGAATGATTAAAATGTTTAAGATGTTGAATGATATTTCGAATTCTGATTTGATTAATGAACCCATGAGCTAAAAACTCATTGGGTTGGGTTATTGGATGATACTCTAATTTACCTGTAATGTTGAAGTGTTGATCTAAATTATTTTACTGTTTCATTCAATTTGTGTTTGTTAAGTTGCATGCATGTATACTCTAGACATAGGTGAATGTATGACATGTTCATAAACATAATCCAATTCTGAAAAGGTTAGGTTAGTTAGATAAAAAAATTGGATGATGCAAGTGGGCATTTAACAAAATACTCATAGTAAACTCTAAAAATAGAGCAGCGTTCGCAAAAAATAAGGAGAAATTAGTGTTGGGTATCACATTTGAAGCATATATACATATAGTGCTTAGGGTGAGGTATCCTAAAGTTTTGCTCTCGAAAGAAACAAACCACTATAGATCTATTCTGAGAAGTAAATTGATTTAGATTTTGCTGAGGCATTATTGGTTTATTAAGGGTAGATTCCTAGTAACCTCGACCTTCCCATTCAACAGCGTAAACCCTCCTAACTTTATCTTAGTATCTTTTCCATTGCAATTTGATAAGTTGGTTGATTTAAATTTTGAAAACATTATTATCAATTTATTTGACATCACATTTCTATTATTATCTTTGCCAAAACATAGTTCATACTCCTTATAGTAATAACTAAATTGAATTAATCCTATCTAATCCTTGTGGAGACGAACTTTCTTACTACTATATTACTTGATTTGACATGCACCTTTGCACAATTCACACATCATATTTACATGCGATAAAGATACATCCAGAGGTGATGAGCACCAATGTAGATGGTGAAGAAGGGTCCAATAATGATGATCATTCTCATCGTAATGGTGAAGAATTTAGTGATCTGATGCGGATGAGGTCCCAGACGATATCGACAATTAGGGCGTGGAGAAGGGTTTTACAGACAGACACCGTACCAATGGCTAGGGTACTGCATATGTTACGAGTCCTCTATAGCTCGTGTGAGCAGCATCGAGTATTGGTAACGGAAAGTTATAGACAGGGAAATGAAGTTTTAATTAACTCAAGAACAATGGAAATATCTTGGCTCGGTTGAGCTATTGTTGCTTATTACAAATGGTGGTAACTCCTTAAACTATCGAACTTACTAAGCTATGAAGCTTACCAAAAATGTTGTTGTTGTTTTGTAGATCGTTTTGCTGATTGAAGATCGAATCATCGTCATCCCTGCGAAGTCACACTATCGCGGAGTTTGTTAGTAGTTCTTGCATCATTAGATCTTATGGCATGTACTAGGATGATGTTATCTTTTGTTTTTTTGTAATAAAGATGGTAAAATCTGATTATGTTGATGGAATATTAAATGTAGAAATGCATGTAATGTAAATTAGAGTATAGACTTAAATTCTATGTAATGAATTGGAAACTACGTATTTTGTGTGTTGGCTTAATGCATATTTGAAGTTATGTATGTTTGTGCTAATAAACTTGTGGTTTGGCATAATTCTTGAGATTCTGCAAACTTGTTTCGGTAGAATCCATGCATATATCGGTAGAAGTATAGGGTTGGAGAGAGGTTGCTCATTGACTTGGGTTGTATCGGTAGTTGAATTACAAGTATCAGTAGTTATGTGTTTTGATGTATCGGTAGAAGTTGCAGGGTGAGACTTTTAGCTCTTTGGAGTTTTTAGTATCGGTAGAAGTAAGACTTGTTTTTATAGAAGAGACACTTGTATCGGTAGAATTGACACTTGTATCGTTAGAAGTCTACACTATTTCTGAACTGTTTACTGACTTGTCAATTATCGATACTTGTCAAACAGGTACAGATAAAAGTCTACAAAAATGTCGAAAATGACCTTTTTGCCCTTGTTGAATTGTGTTTCTGATTAAATGACGATATATATAACGTGTGAAGTGCAATTCTTTAATAAATAAAGCTGAATAACATGGTGTGAAAGATAAATTGTGATAAATGAACAGTAAGACATCAGAACCCTAATCGATGATGATTTTCGAGTTTGGGGTGTTACAGCATTAATTAACCTTGCTCTCCGAGCGTTGACCTTCCTAACCTCCTCCACGTAAATGTGTCTCGCCTCCATCTGCTTCACTTGGATTCCACCATTTTTAACCTTCTCTAGGCTCTTGGTTTCTTGCCATTTTTTGTTTCAAGAAAAAACAAGAGAAAAAGAACCAAAAATCAAAATCAATTGTTAAAAACAAGACTTTGATGATCTAACTAGAGGTGTTCATGGATCGGGTCGAGTCTAAGCATGATATTAACATAGTTTATGCTTGCCCAAGCCCAACCCCGACCTAAAATCTAGGCCTGAAATTTTACCCAAACCCTTTCATATTTGCAAAAGACTAGCCCAAACCCATTTTTTTCATTCTTTGCATCAATGTTGCCAACATGTAGAACATAGTTGAGAACAATTTAAATTGACAAATGACGTGTACGCTTCAAGACGGAGTTAATCACCTCTACGAGGTTGGTTATCATATGACCATATCAATACCTATAATCGTAACTTTGAGCATATTGCCACGGCTTCATGCTACCCAACCACTGCCAGAAAGGATTGATTACCCTCACCATATCAGCCTCAAGCCTGGCCAGCCTATGCCTGAATTGATGTGGTTCAAGCTTGTACCCTACGTATGTATTCTAATATGACACGTTAGAATTACTTTTAGTAAAGTGATTCATACTATTTAAAAATAAAATTCTAAACATGATTTTTTATCCATGTTCACGAGTTCTTTTTAGTAGTCTTTGTTCTTGTACTCTTAGTGGAAGTTGACTTCGATGTGGCAGGTGCAATAAACAGACCTCCATGAAACCCCAGAATGCCTAACCGCAACAACTAGTCCCTTCAATCTATTAGAGATAATGCAAATGTTATCTTGCTTGACAACATGCTTCCGCAAGTTCATCAATAAAAATTCTCACAATTCACAGTTCTTTGACTCCACAATGGCAAAGGTGATTCATCCACATGGATCAAACGTCCAAAACAACTGGTGAAAAATTCTTCTCCTCGGTTATAGTTCGTCCTCTAGGCCCTTGCAAGGCAATGTTGGAAATCAACCACGATACCTAGCATGCACTCCTGTATCGCAGATATCCACGCTTGAAGTTCATTGTATGACACATCCTAGTCACTGTACAACTACTCTATTACCATTTGTTTCACCCACTATGCTTTCTTGTACGACACCATGCACTAGAACTGGGCTTGCATGTCGGTGATAAGGATCGATACAGTAATGGTGGGCATGTCTTTTACCAATGGCATGACGTAATTGCATATTATTTTCACATCCAGTTTGCAGTGGTCTTGCATCATACGTGCAGTCATGCATGTATAGGGCCCTTCTAATCTTCAAGTTGTCCACGGTTGAGTCCTTTGTATTAATGCATCCCGAACCCGTAAGCTACACCCTTCTTCAGTCGTCAAGTATTCCCTAAGATATAAAGTCAGTGTAGACTTCATGACTTTGTACTCCATCGACGCATTCATAATATACTGCCTGCTGGAAAATACAGTCTGCCTTATTCTAGAACTTTTGCCCAGTGAATAACTCTCTAAACTATGAATCTGCCCCCAATCAGTGAGCAAATATTATATCTGGTACCCAGGGAACTTGAGTGCAAGCACCGCGTTGAGGTCTATGCTCAACATGTGGGCCCTAGGGTCATTCTGTATAAATATACCATGGATTCATATCTCTTTTTTTGAATCACGATGCTGCTCACACAAGCTGTCAAGGACTCGTAATATATGTGGTACCTCAGCCATCGTGTCGATACTTTTTCAACGACATAAAGCGTACTATCTTTTTCGTTTCATATCCTTGATCTCTTCAATGCCAAATTCTTCCGATTTGCTAAACATTGACAATATACATACAAGAAATATTAAGTAAAATTTACATTACTAACTTACCGGATTGAATTGCAGTTGAGGAAAGACTTAGGGACTAATCTGCTAATTTCCCTTTTCTGCGATCTATAACACGATCGTAGTCTACATCCACAAATCATTCAGTTTCTTGCATTAAAACACTTAATCAGATCATATAACATAATTCGATCCTTTTTGGTAAAATTATGATTTTACCCCTAACTTTTTACTTTTATTCATTTTAGTCCTTAAACACTATACATGCAAAATAACTTATTTCTTTCTAAACCCACATCAGTTGAATGTTCATATCCCTCATACAAGTCCTTACAATCCAACTATTTCACATCAAGTACACACAATTTCATCATTCAATCAATTTGGTCCTTAACCCAAAAGTCATCAAAATCATTTAACAAAATCAACCAATCTATCAATCAAACTTTCAAAACTTTCATAAAATTCAAATAACAAGCGTATTCAACAATGGTAAAATATTTAACATTTTACAAAATCACAAATTAGTCTTTGGGTTAGCTAGACTAAGCTTATACAGACTCAAAAACATAAAAATTACTAAAATGGACGAAGTTTGCTTAGTCAATCTTCAACACAAAGCTTGGCCGATTGTAAGGTTGTTCTCTAGGGTTTTTCTTAAAGAAAAAGATGAAAAGAAGAATACGAAAATGATGTTTAATTCTTTTAATTTTAACTAAAATAGGTTTTCTCATAATTTACTTAATTACGCTCAATAAATCTTATGATTTTTCATTCAACCTAGTCAAAACCGTCCACTCTTATTGAGGATGGCATATTTACCTTTTAAGGACTTTAGCTTATTATGCAATTAACATCTAGTGCCCTTAATTAATGGAACTCTACCTTTGTACTCTTTACAATTCAGTCATTCTTATTAAATTAACAATTTAAACGGTAAAATTTCTTAACCAAAATTTAATATGACATTCATGATGCCATGAATAGAAAATAACTAATATTTATGTCTTGACTCATCGGAGTTGTGGTCTCGAAACCACTGAAAATCGGGCTGTTACAACTCTCCCCCCTTAGGGAAATTTCGTCTTGAAATTTCTTACCAGTAAATAGGTTAGGGTACTATGATCTCATCGAAGCCTCTGTCTCCCAAGTGGCTTCTTCTAACCCATGACGATTTCACAATACTTTCACCGGTGGTACTCTCTTGTTCCTCAGCTCTTTTACTTTGCGAGCCAGTATTCTAACCGGTTCCTTTGAATACGACAAATCCAGCTGAATCTCAACCTCCATAGGTGTAATCACATGGGAAGGATCTGATCTGTACTATCTCAGCATCGAAATATGAAATACATTATGGATCTTTCTAGTTCCAGTGGTAAAGCCAACTTATATGCTATAAGAGCAACTTGTTCAATGACCTCATATGACTCGATATACAACAGACTTAACTTTCCTTTTTTGCCAAACTGTAGCACCTTTTTCCAAGGTAAAATTCTCAGGAAAACTCGGTCTTCCACTACAAGTTCTATATATTTTCTTTTAAGATCTACGTACGACTTTTGTCAGTCAAATGCTGCTTTCAAACAATCACGAATTACCCGCACCTTGTCCTTAGTCTTATGAACCAAGTCAGTTCCAATTAACTTAGGCTCACTCAACTCTGACAAAACAAAGGTGTTTCGCATTTCCTACTGTATAATACTTCAAGAGATGCCATTTTAATACAAGACTGATTGCTATTATATGCAAATTCTACCAACAACAGATATTTTTCCCAACTACCCTCAAACTCAAGTATATAGCACTGTAGCATATCTTCAAGAATTTGTATCACCCTCTCTGATTGACCATCCGTTTGCGAATGATATATAATGCTGAAATCCAGCCTGGTTCCTAAAGCTTCATGCAACTTACCCTAGAACCTCGAGGTAAAACGTGGATCCCTATCGAAGATAATATAGGCTGGTACTCCGTGTAGTCGTACGATCTCGGACACATGTAAAATCACAAGGTCATAATCTTTTAACAGCTCTAACCATCGACGCTGTCGCAAATTCAACTCCCTCTACGTCATTAGATACCTCAAATTCTTATGGTCAATAAACACATGGCATCTCTCCCCATAAAGGTAGTGACGCTAAATCTTTAATGTAAAGACTATAGCAACTAACTCCAGATCATGAGTCGGATAATTCTCTTCATGAGGTTTTAACTGTCGGGAGGCATAAACTATCACTTTCTCATCTTGCATCAAAACGCATCCCAACCCACTTAAAGATGAGTCACTTGTAAACAACGAACTCTTTTCTCGACTCTAGCTGCGTCAGGATCGGAGCTTCAGTTAACAACTTTTTCAACTGATCGAAACTTTGTTGGCACTTATTAGACCAAATGAATTGATATTTTTATGTAGCAACTTCGTCATCGGCAAAGCTATGATAGAGAAATCTTTCACGAACCGATGATAATAACCTACTAATCCCAAGAAACTATGTACTTCGAAGACATTCTTCGGTACCTTCCAATTGAGAATAGTCGAGACTTTGCTCGGATCAACCTGTATTCCCTTCGAAGATAGTACGTGTCCTAAGAATCCAACCTTTTGAAGTCAGAATTCACATTTACTTAATTTTGCATACAATTATTTTTCTCGTAAAATCCGTAATACCTCTCTCAAATGCTGAGTATGCTCTGATTCGATCTTGGAGTAAATCAATATGTCATCAATAAACATAACCACAAACCTGTCCAACTGAGGCTGAAATACTCTGTTCATCAAATCCATAAAAGTTGCAGGGATGTTAGTCAACCCAAACAAAATAATCAGGAACTCATAATGACCATACCAAGTTCTGAATGCAATTTTCATTATATCAAAATCTTTCACTCGCATTTTGTAGTAACCTGACTGGAGGTCTATCTTAGAGAATACGGTTGCACCTTTTAGTTGATCTAATAACTCATCTATCCGAGGCAATGGGTACTTATTCTTGATTTTCATTGTATTTAGTTTCTTGTAATCTATACACATTCGCATCGATCCATCTTTCTTTTTCACAAATAACACAGGCGCACCCCAAGGTGATACGCTAAGTCGTATGAACCCTCTATCTAACAATTCTTGTAGCTAAGCTTTTAATTATTTCAACTCGATGGGTGTCATTCTGTATGGTGAAATTGAGATCGGAGAGGTACAAGGTAACAAAAAATACCGAACTCTACCTCTCTGGTCGGTGGCAAACCCGATCATTCTTCTAGAAACACATCTGCATACTCATTGACAATTAGTACCTATTTCAACTCGATTCCCGAAGCCCATGTATGCCAGGAATGCTTTACAGTTTCTACGAACCATCTTCTATGATGAAATAGCTGAAATCACTCTGGTTTCTCTGTTCAACCTGCCAGACTCCATTGTAATCACTTCACCTGTCGGGCATTTCAAACTAATTTGTCGTTACTTACAATTTACAACTGCATCGTGCTCAGATAACCAATCCATGCCTAAGATCACGTCTAACTTGGTGAATGGCAATAACATTAGATCAGCAAAAAATTCACAACTCTGAACTTTCAGTGGACATTTACGACATACCAAGTTAACAATAACACTATAACCCAATAGGTTTGTGCCTTGCACATCAAATTCAATCGACTCAACAAACAATTTCTTATCAGTAGCTAAGGTAATGTAAATATATGAATGAGTCGATCCCGGGTCAATCAAAGCACACATAATATCATTAAAAAGATAGAATATACCAGTCACAACATCAAAAGCGATAGCCTCTTCTCTAGCTCGAATGGCATAAGTCCTTGCAGGTGCTCGAGCTTCTGACCTGTTTTACATTATCTCTGTTTTCATTTTGATTTCCACCTGCACTGCTATTCTGCCCTAGGCGTCTACAATTCTGTGGTGTCACTAGAGGGTTAACGTTTCGATCTTCCTTTTTTCAGAATTCATCGAATAATTTTGCATGAAGTGATCGGTACCTTCACATTGGAAACAAGTTCCCTTAATCAACCGACATTCACCTAAATGGATTCTTTTATAATGCTCACACACCAATTTTGGCATGTTACGAACACTGGCCACATTGTCAGCTGGCCGATTCTGAAATCTGGATTCTGGTAATCCTTATTAGCTCCTACTTAAAAAGCTGGGAGAAACTACTCCTCGAACTTCGTTATCTCTGAATTTCTTTGGTGGTGGCATTAAGAAAGTTCTAATAGGATTCTTTTTCCCAAAATCTCAAACTCCCTTCTCTCTATTTCTTCTGGTGGTATACTTCCTCTATTTTCTATTCTCTATCTACCAAGACGACAAATGGTCGTATTTTTGAACCACCTACTATCATTTTTATTTCATCGTTCAAACTGTCCTCAAATTGGACACACATAGCCTCGTCTTTAGGTACAATCTCCCGTGCATATTTGTTGAGAAATATAAACTCTCGTTCATATTCTACTACAGTCTTGTTTCCTATCTCAACTCTAGGAATTCTTTCTTCTTTTTATCCAAATACTTTTGCTAACATATTTCTTTTTAAACTCTGTTTGGAAAATTCCCAAGTAACCTCGTTTTCTAACATCACTACTACAATCATTGCCCACCAATTATAAGCTTAATCTTTTAGTAATGAAACAGCACATCTCACAAAATCTTCAAGCGGACAACCCATTTCATTCAGTACCCTTTAAGTGTTTTCCAACCAATACTCAACTCTAGATGGATCATTTTCTATATTTCCACAGAATTCTTCTGCCCCATACTTTCTTACCCTATCTATTGGAATACGACGCCTTTGTTCTAGTACAACAGGAGGTGGTGGCATTACAAGAGGTGTCACAGGTTGGGCAGTAGGCTGTGTAGCTGAGGGTAGAGGAGGTGGCGCCATACAATTGTTCTGCATAAATTTTGAGAATCACTGTCCCATTAAGCCGAAGAATATGTTTTTGGCTTCGCTTTTTGTTATCGGTAATATAGGTGCCCCATGATTAACCCCGGAATCACTCGTCGAGTTATTTCTGTTTACTTTGTTGGTTTCCTTTCTTTAAGAATCGGGCATCTTTACTTTTATTTGCAAAAACTATGTTTAGATCGGTTTCATCTGTATCACACAATCTCAAGTTCATATGGCATGCACTATTAAATCATTTAATACAATCATAACTGTTCGAGAAACGACTAAACCACAAGCTCTGATACCACTAAATATAACACCAAAAACCTAAAAATCGTCATCGATTAAGGTTCCGATGTCTTACTGTTCATTTATCATAATTTACTTTAACATCATGTTATTCAGCTTTATTTATTAAAGAATTGCACTTCACACGTTATATATATCGTCATTTAATCATAAACACAATTCAACAAGGGCAAAAAGGTCATTTCCAACATTTCTGGAGAGTTCTACCGATACCTGTTGGATAAGTATTGGTAGTTGACAAGTCAATAAACAGTTCAGGAATAGTGCAGACTTCTATCGATACAAGAGTCAATTCGATAGATACAAGTGTCTCTTCTACCAAAACAAGTCTTACTTCTACCGAAACTAAAAACTCTAGAGAGCTAAAAGTCTCACCCTACAACTTCTATCGATACAAGAATACAAACTACCGATACGTTAAAATGCAACTACTGATACAACTCAAGTTAGTGAACAACCTCTCTCCTACCCTGTACTTCTACTAATACATGCATGAGTTATACCAAAACAAGTATGCAAAATCTTAAGAATTATGTCAAACCACAAGTTTATCAACACAAACATACATAACTTCAAATATGCATTAAGCCAACACACAAAATACATAGATTCCAAGTCATTACATTGCATTTTAAGTCTATACTCCAATTTACACTACATGTAGTTCTACATTCAACATTCCATCAACATAATCAGATTTTACCATCTCTGTTGATAATGTGAATAATAATAGTAATACTTTGAGAAGTTAAATTTGAATATTTAGGTAGCGTCGGGAGCGGGAAACCTTTTATATTTGCTATTGAATTTGAGCGCACATCGGAAATGAACTAAACAAGCAAAAAATCATTTTCGAAGCTTCAACCTACTCCACAATAGATCATTAGCACTTGATATTTAACGCCCCGAAATATATAGGGTTAGAAGTAATAACTTACCAAAAAATGAATCTTAGTCTTGATGGTTAGGAGCACGGTCTACTCCATAGAGATCTTAGGTTTTATCCACACCTTGCCAATTGTTTTGTTTTATTTTTTAGCAAACTAGAATGAAAGTCACCCTAACATATGTAACATTCCAAACATTAGGGGTTAGAATTTTAAAAAAAATTCAAAATCAAATATTTTATAACATTTTTATAAAATTAAAATTATATATCTTTTATCTTCTAATCGTAATTTAAAATAACATTTTATCTTTTCTTTTAAAAATTCAAATAGAATTAAAATTCCACTACCTTTTTAAATACTTATTTTAATTTGAAATTCAAATTAATCCTTTTTAAATCCTAACTAGAATTCAAACTACTCCTTTTCAAATCCTAATAGAATTTATCTTTTTTATTTCTAATTATTATTTATTATTCCCCATTTGTTATTTTATCAGATTAAAACTCTAAACTATCTCTGTAACGCCCCAAACCCGGCCTAGAAGTTATGATCGAATCTAGTGGAGATACATTAACATGCTGAAAATCGGTTTTGCATGTAGAAATTATTAGTTATTGACGAATATAGTAAAAACCAAAATGAGTGCCCAAAATAGTTCTCAAACCTGATAGATCTCGTCATAGTTAACTCAGTGCAAGATAATCTGAACTTCCTTACGTTGTCCGATTCCAAGTCAGATATCTACCTGAACAGATAAGGATAAGACAACTGGTGAGTTACCAATCTTGGTATATAACCAAAATCAAATACAACTAAATTGTAATAACATAAGTAAACTTAATGACATTTGCATAATCGATATCGAACAGATCCAGAGTATCGCAGAGTTGTCAAATTACGAACCAAAGGAATCCTACGTGAAGTTGAACTCATTGTCACTTCAGATCTCAATAAGCAAACATAACACATAACCACGAAAGCAGAGATAGATTCATTTCAGACACATCGCAGAAGGTCAGATAATATGAATACAAGATCTCGGCATAAATATAATACAAATACAGTTACAAATACAGTCATGTCACATATACAATTACAGAAGCAGATATGATACAAATATAGTTACAGATGCAAACATGATATCCCCATCCGTTATACACCATCAGCGTCCAACCCAACACACCATATAAGTATATAATACCTATCCAGGCCTACACACCATATAGTGTCAGTATATCAGGTTGTAGTGTTCACAATTTCACTGCAAGATCAGATAAATCTCAAATGGTTCAATCACTGAAACAGTTCAAATAACTTCTTTCAATTCATATTCCTAAACCATGCAGGTTCTGAGAACATATGAAAAATATGTATAATCTACCAATAGACGTGATCATACAATCTCAATATAACAATGTGCTGAGATTATTCGTAACCGTTTCGTATAGTTATCCATATACCACATATCCTTAATCAAAACAGTAACACAGAAGCGTACCTGTATGCTTAACAAAATACGAATCGCACCTAAACAGAATACAAACTATATGGCATCCAAACAAAGTCACATTACTCATTATCGAGTCGCTAATAAGTTTCTTATATCAATGTAACCTACGTACATAAAGCATATTGTAAACTGACAGATCACAAATATTGAGTTTATAGCTTATTGTAGACCATGCGTCTGAAAACAATATACACACACCTTGACACATGCTCATGTGTCAGCCCATATGCCCTAGAACAGTATACACACACCCTGACACACCCCCATGTGTCAGCCCATGTGTCTTAGACAATATACACACACCTTGACACACGTCCGTGTGCCAACCTATGTGCCTCAAAACAACATACACACATCCTAACACACGCTCGTGTGCCAAACCATTTGCCTCCTCCAACTTATTTTAATGACACTAACCTTTGACACACCCCTATGTGCTTTCAAACAACACCGTTTCGACGGGAAAAAACGCAAAAAAACACAATAAATCTAAAGGGGTTTTGATACCCACCTGTTACACGACTATATAGAAGCAACATAGATGATTCCAAAGCCTAAAAAAACACATTATAATGACCAGATCAGACAATTAAACCAAATCAAATTGCTTGACTTAACATCCAAACTGAAGTTACGCCGAAGAACTTCGATACAAGATCTTGAATCGAAACTTACCGTCAAACAAGTTAAACCAAGAAGGAGAAGTCAATGCCGTGTAGAATCGATTGAACATAAAATGACAAAAGAGAAGATGACACGAGGTAAAGAGAATCCCCACGAACTAGATGTTAAAACTCAATGAAAATCTAGGAAGCAAAATGAAACTTCCCCCATCCAAAAAAAAAGCTTCAGGTAGTTTAATTAACGTTTTAAAAATAAAAATCGATTCATAGGAAGTATAAATAAAAATGTCCCCTTATTAGTTTCGCATAGATTTGAACACCAAACCATAGGGTACAAAGAAACTTAACTATTGAACCACTAGGCTCAACATTGTCATCAATTAATCAGAAATCACTAATAACTCAAATGTCCAAAGGTAAGGGCCTCATCAAATGGAAAAAAATTAAGAAACAAAGTTCAAACCCAAAACCTCGCACACTCACACACAACACTAAACCACTGAACTAGATTAAATTACTTGAAAACTTTCAAAATTTTAACTCAAAATCGAAAAATAACCACTCTTGGTTTCACTAACTCAATTTCTTCTAACCTGGTTTTTGGGATGTTACACCTCTCATCCACTTACAAGAATTTCGTTATTGAAATTCTCATAGTCCTCTCCATCCTTAAACTATAAAATTTGGAACGTTCTCAGTCACACAAACCACCACACTGACACTGCACAATTCACTCTTATCAATATTTTTAACAATTTACTCCTCAACACTTCAAACTATCACAACAACATATCACAAGAATCATTGATGATCTTTAGGTCGCGGATTCAAATTAATAGCGCTTGTGCTCCTCTTATAGTCTGAAGTTGTTCAATCATATACTTTCAACCCATCGATTTAAATTGGGTTTCATCAACTCCTGTAGATTAGTCAACATTACCCAGGGTATCGCAGTGGCCTACGTTTCATGATTGTTGCCCTCAAATGCGAGCATCCTAATCGATTCCTAAACTTTCAAACAAAACTCTTTATCTGAAGAAAATAACTTAGCTCGAGTCCATCTCCAATATCTAACACGCCCTCACACATTAAGGCTACTTATACTCATTAGCTATTTACAGTTTCAAAAATTCTATGAGTTAGCTTAGGTTTACTATTCATCTTAATCTTGATGTTTTGATCTAAGGTTTTCATCGAAGTCACACAGTCTTAACCAGAACATAGTAAGAAGGACAGTGTAGTTTGTTTTAGTTCATTTAACATAGCTAAAGTAAAGATACTTACAAGATTGGCATCAAAGACTCAGATTCTCTGTTTACAGACTCAAAAATAATCAAAACCCGAACATACTTTATATGAGTCGTTACCAAACTCAATCAAAACTACAGTTTTACTCAAAACACTTTTCAAAGACATTTTTGAACCCCAAAAATCATAGCCCGTGTTTTACAATCGGGCTCAAATACCACTAAATGTAACACTCCAATCTCAGCCAAGAATTTAAGATTGAATCTGGCGGAGATACATTAAAATGTTAAAAATCAGTTTTGCATGTAGAAATTATTATTTATTGAAAAATTTAGTAAAAACCAAAATGAGTGCCAAAAAGAGTATTCAAACCCGATAGATCTCATCATACTTAACTTAGTGCAAAACAATCCGAGCTCCCATACATCGTCCGAGCCAAAAATAGTTATGTGAGTATAAAGGGGAATGATTTTTAGTTCGTTAATATGAAAGTGAAGCTTACTACTTTGGATGATTGGGTTTAGTTTACTAGGTATATGGTAGTCCGAGTAGGAGTTCAAAGAGGGAGATTTGGCCAACTTTGGGGCATATTACTCACGGTGTTAATTGCTCGTGGTTGTTAGCTGGTGATTTCAACGCTATATTTAATGATGATGAGAAGAAAGGGGGTCGAGGAGAATGAGAGCTTCGTGTTCGCTATTTCAACAATTTTGTTCTGACTTTGGTCTGAAGGATGTTGGTTTCAAAGGCCTTAAATTTACTTGAGACAGGGGTGTGGTTTTTGAACGATTGGATAGAGCTTTATGTAATGGTTCTTGGGATAGATTGTTGCCGAATACGTTGGTGTATCACATCCATAAAATTAAATAGGACCATCGCCCTTTAGCTATAAATGTTGGTCACCATGAACCTGTAAGGATTTTTAGACCCTTTCATTTTGTGAGTTATTGGTTGGATCGTAAGGATTTTAGTCGTCTTGTGAATGATAGTTGGAAACAGTGTGACGATTTGGGGAGAACTATTCAGAGCTTTGCTGAGGAGTGTAATGTATGAAATAAGGAGGTGTTTGGACATATCATCGCCAAGAAACTACAGTTAATAGCTCGAATTATAGGGGTACAAAGATCTCTTGAGTGATTTCGAACAAGGATGGTGGTTGATTTAGAAAAGAGTCTGCAAGCTGATCTAGAAAGGGTGTGAGATGACGATGAGTTACTTTGGAATCAAAAATTGAGAAGGAATGGCTTATGCTTGGGGATAGGAATACTAAATATTTTCATTCCCTGGCTAGTCGAAGAAGAAAGATGAATAAATTAAGGCATTGAGATTAGAGGATAGAGAATAGTCTTATGATGAAGATCAAATTAAGAGAGTGGTAGTGGAATTTTTTATGAGACTCTATACTGATGATGGTATTAATGTGGGTTGCTGTCAATTCAGAACAGGTTTTCGGTTATTGATTGAAAGCTCCCAAAGATAATAGAGCGTGGTTTGACCAAACAAGAGGCTCGAGGTGCACTATTTGAGATGGCACCTTTGAAGGCTCCGAAGATTGATGGACTACATGCACAATTTTATCAGGCTCATTGGGATTCTGTGGGGGATTCAATTTTTGAGATGGTTTCTCGGCTTTTGAGAATGGCTTTTTGGAATACTTTTTTAATAAAACGCTCATTGTCCTAATACCTAAAGGATTTGTTCCTAAATTTGTAACTCAACTCCGTCCTATAAGCTTGTGCATCATGCGTTATAAGATCTTGTCCAAGGTGATTGTGAATTGGCTAAAGCCAATTATGTCAATTCTGGTTGCGAAAAATCAGACCAGTTTTGTTAGTAGGAGACACATAATGGATAACGTGGTTGTAGCTTAGGAAGTCATACATTCCATGACAATTCGGAAAGGGAAGAGAGGGTGGATGGCGTTAAAGATTGAAATAAAAAAAGCGTATAACAGGACTAGGTGAGATTTCATTCGGGACTCACTAGTTTAATTAACGTTTTAAAAATAAAAATCGATTCATAGGAAGCATAAATAAAAATATTCTCTTATTAGTTTCACATAGATTTGAACACCAAACCATAGGGTACAAAGAAACTTAACCATTGAACCGCTAGGCTCATCATTGTCATCAATTAATCAGAAATCACTAATAACTCAAATGTCCAAAGGTAAGGGGTTCATAAAATGGAAAACAATTAAGAAGCAAAGTTCAAACCCAAAACCTCGCACACTCACACATAACACTAAACCATTGAACTAGATTAAATTACTTGAAAACTTTCAAAATTTTAACTCAAAATTGAAAAATAACCACTCTTGGTTTCACTAACTAAATTTCTTCTAACCTGGTTTTTGGGATGTTACAACTCTCATCCACTTAAAAGAATTTCGTTATCGAAATTCTCACAGTCCTCTCCATCCTTAAACCATAAAATTCGAAACATTCTCAGTCACACAAACTACCACACTGACACTGCACAATTCACTCTTATCAATATTTTTAACAATTTACTCCTCAACACTTCAAATTATCACAACAACATATCACAAGAATCATTGATGATCTTTAGGTCGCGGATTCAAATTAATAGCACTCGTGCTCCTCTCATAGTCTGAAGTTGTTCAATCATATACTTTCAACCCATCGATTTAAATTGGGTTTCATCAACTCTTGTAGATTAGTCAACACTACCCAGGGTATCGCAACGGCCTACGTCTCATGATTGTTGCCCTCAAATGCGAGCGTCCTAATCGATTCATAAACTTTCAAACAAAACTCTTTATCTGAAGAAAATAACTTAGCTCGAGTCCATCTCCAATATCTAACATGCCCTCACACAATAAGGCTACTTATACTCATTAGCTATTTACAGTTTCAAAAATTCTATGAGTTAGCTTAGGTTTACTTTTCATCTTAATCTTGATGTTTTGATCTAAGGTTTTCATCGAAGTCACACAGTCTTAACCAGAACATAGTAAGAAGGACAGTGTAGTTTGTTTTAGTTCATTTAACACAGCTAAAGTAAAGATACTTACAACATTGGCATCAGAGACTCAGATTCTCTATTTACAGACTCAAAAATAATCAAAACCCGAACATACTTTATATGAGTCGTTACCAAACTCAATCAAAACTTCAGTTTTACTCAAAACACTTCTCAAAGACATTTTTGAACCTCAAAAATCATAGCCCGTGTTTTGCAATCGGGCTCAAATACCACTAAATGTAACACTCCAATCTCAGCCTAAAATTTAGGATCGAATCTGGCGGAGATACATTAAAATGTTAAAAATCAATTTTGCATGTAGAAATTATTATTTATTGACGAATTTAGTAAAAACCAAAATGAGTGCCAAAAAGAGTATTCAAACCCGATAGATCTTGTCATACTTAACTTAGTGCAAAACAATCTGAGCTCCCGTACATCATCTGAGCCAAAAATAGTTATGTGGGTATCAAGGAGAATGATTTTCAGTTCGTTAATATGAAAGTGAAGCTTCCTACTTTGGATGATCGGGTTTAGTTTACTAGGTGTATGGTAGTCCGAGTAGGAGTTCAAAGAGGGAGCTTTGGCCAGCTTTGTGGCATATTACTCACGGTGTTAAGGGCTCATGGTTGTTAGCTGGTGATTTCAACGGTATATTGAATGATGATGAGAAGAAAGGGAGTCGAGGAGAATGAGAGCTTCGTGTCCGCTATTTCAACAATGTTATTCTGACTTTGGTCTGAAGGATGTTGGTTTCAAAGGCCTTAAATTTACTTGGAACAGGGATGTGGTTTTCTAACGGTTGTATAGAGCTTTATGTAATGGTTCTTAGGATAGATTGTTGCCGAATACGTTGGTGTATCACATCCATAAGATTAAATAGGACAATCGCCCTTTAACTATAAATTTTGGTCATCATGAGCCTGTAAGGATTTTTAGACCCTTTCATTTTTTGTGTTGTTGGTTGGATCATAAGGATTTTGGTCATCTTGTGAGTGATAGTTGGAAACAGTGTGATGATTTGGGGAGAACTATTCAGAGCTTTGGTGAGGAGTGCAAAGTATGAAATAAGGAGGTGTTTGGACATATTATCGCCAAGAAACCACAGTTAATAGCTCGAATTATAGGGGCATAAAGATCAGTTGAGTGATTTCAAACAAGGATGATGGTTGATTTAGAAAAGAGTCTGCAAGCTGATCTAGAAAGGGTGTGAGATGACGAGGAGTTACTTTGGAATCAAAAATTGAGAAGGGATTGGCTTATGCTTGGGGATAGGAATACTAAATATTTTCATTCCCTGGCTAGTTGAAGAAGAAAGATGAATCAAATTAAGGCATTGAGATTAGAAGATGGAGAATGGTCTTATGATGAAGATCAAATTAAGAGAGTGGTAGTGGAATTTTTTATGAGACTCTATAATGATGATGGTATTAATGTGGGTTGCTGTCGATTCAAAACGGGTTTTCGCTTATTAATTCAGAGCTCTCAAAGATAATGGAGCGTGGTTTGACCAAACAAGAGGTTCGGGGTGCACTATTTGAGATGGCTCCTTTGAAGGCTCCAAAGATTGATGGACTACATGCGCAATTTTATCAGGCTCATTGGGATTCTGTAAGGGATTCAATTTTTGAGATGGTTTCCTCGGCTTTTGAGAATAGCTTTTTGGAACACTTTTTTAATAAAACGCTCATTGTCCTAATACCTAAAGGATTTGTTCCTAAATTTGTAACTCAACTCCATCCTATAAGCTTGTGCATCGCCCATTATAAGATCTTGTCTAAGGTGATTGTGAATTGGCTAAAGCCAATTATGCCGATTCTGGTTGCGAAAAATTAGACCAGTTTTGTTTAATGTTCTTCCTTTCCCAAACAGTTGATCTGAATGTAAAAATCTTTGTTAAACAATAATTAAATAATCATAATTTCACTCTCTAATTCCTCAAAATGGAATTAGTTCCTCATGGTGTTCTTAATCATAATGAAAACAAATATATATAGAAACATATAATTGAATACTTGAATGAAAAAGAAACTTGATTTGTATTGACAATCTACCGGGAAAAATTTCTCTAACATTTATGCGAGTTTTACAATCTCTTTTCTAAAACTAAAATACAAAGTAAAACTGAAAACTAAAAACGATATGTTTAAACCTAATGCTAAGGGCCCTATTTATAGCCTTGGTCGGTTGTTTTCATTAACCTTAGGTCTGCTGCCATCCTTCGTGTTTAAATGGCATTGTAAAGATCGAAATGCCCTTCACTTTGTGCAAATTTTGCGTCAAGGGGTCGATGTCGCAACACACCAGGACTTGTGTCACGACAAATCCATTAGTCTTCGTGTGTAGTGTCATCTTACAAGTGTTGTCACGATATAGCCCATGTATGTCACGACAAAGAAGTTAGTCTTCGAAATCTCTAAGTCTGGTCTCGTGGTTGCGACGTAGATCATCCTATGTTGTGACGAAGTGATCAGCTTCATATTTGTGCAACTTCTTATGGTCTGTTACACACTCACAAAGTACATTAGCTAACCTTTAGACCTCAATCGGCCTTAAAGACAATAAAACAACATTTTAGCACTTAGGTTACACAATTTATTCAAAAGAAGAATCTAAGTTAAATCCTATGAGAACACAAAGAAAATACTTGGTTTCAAGCTCTTTAAGTGTGAAAACTAGTTCAATCTGCTGGGTATAAAACCGACAGATCACCCAATAGTTTTTAGCATTTGGAACATTATCGGCTTAAGCTTAAAATGAGGAGCTTGAATTTGTGGCCTCATAATGCCTAGACCTAAATCATCTAGAATCGACACTACATGCTCTCTAATTGGTCGATCTCTATGATCAATTACTCTAGGAATATTTACCTCAGGATTATGAACTTTTGGAATAGGAACTTTAGGAGTATCTCTATTCTTAATCCTTTCCATCTCTTGCTACTATTGTAACTCTCTCGTTTATCTTCTCAAAGTTCTTTCAATTTTTGGATCTATTGGAAAACAACTCATAAACCTACGAAAAAAATCTACAAAAACAAAAACTAAAACAAAATTAAAAATAACAAAAACAAATGTTGTCCTAACAAGTTAAAATTTTTTTACTGAAATACATTGATCTCCTCGACAACGGTACCACAAACTTATTGCATGTAATTATGAATTGTTGTAACAAATGTGCAAGTGTACTTGACGTTCAAGTAAGAAAGTGATAAGCAAGTATTGTACCCACAGAGAGATTGGTTTTGAGAAGAAATTCCTTAAATTGTTGACAAAAGAATTGTGTAAACAAATAAATGTGATAACAGATAGGTTTGTAATTGCAATTGATTGTCATAACAATGTGAAAACACAGTAAATTGATCAAACAATAAGCGAGACTTCAAATCTACTAAGTACTTATCAATCTTAGCAAAAATGATGGCAAGATCTAATTATAAGACTAAGTTGTGATTATTAATACTGGGACTCCTCATATCTAAATTTCAGATCTACAAATTTTATGGCAAATCTCTGCTCTACGAATTACCCAGAATGATTAAGCAATGGTTTACCAATGTCATGGAAATTTTTACAGTCAATCCACATTATATGTCTATAGCGTGAATCTTCCCAACAAAACTTAACTCACTCCTTTTGAATGTGGCTCTATGTCTAGAGTCACTACAGGTATCTTTCGAATTACCCGATCATAACACCGAATTATGCTCCATCAAATCTATCCTACTTTCAGTTTAGATTATGCACATGACAAACAATAGCCTATGTCTAGGATTGCAAGCATGTAGAATTACAAACAAAGAACAAAATTCAAATGAAGCAATTTAGTAGAAGAATATTTAACAAACATTTCATAAAAACAGAATTTAAAGATCCAAAGCATCCAACCCTTTGAATGGTTATCAAGGGCATCAAAATATTGTTTAGAACATTCAACATTCAGAATTAATAATCAAGAGTACTAAGTTGAAACCCAAAAATAACATCAGGCTCTCATCCCGATTTACTTTATCGTTCCTCAGGTGGTTACGATTGCTTCATCGAGGCTCCGCTCCCAACGTTAGCTGTCAACTCCGCCTCTGTACCTAATCTGCTAGTGTGACTCTCCAGATTCTCCTCTTTTTAGAGTATAAACACTAGCATTTTAGCTTTTGCTTTGTTTGATTCCTCCTTTCTTTGTTCATGAGCTCTTCTTTTGTAGGAACTTTGTCACACCATTCACATTGCCAAATCCAAATTTCTAAGGGACCTTCTAGTGCCTCCCTAGATCCTTCTAGTGCACAACCACAACAAAATCGGCTTGCTTCAGCAGAATCTTATGAGCCTGGTATTGCCAAAGCATTTAACAGTAAGGTCCTTCTACTTCTTTCGCTCCCCAACAATGCTTCTCTGATGGGTTTTGTACTCCTTCTTCTTCCTTACATCCATTCACCTTACATACCAAAAAGCGTAACATTGCCACAACAAAAAGGGTAAAATATAAAAAATTTGTCATTAAGGCTCAAGTCAGCTCCAATAGACAAAAATACGTAAAAACACTAATAATGCTATGACAATTTACTTAAGAACAATCAAATAACTCCAGCAAAAGTTTGTTGTATAACTCTTTTTCAAGAGTTATCAGTGTGTTGGGCTAGTTAGAGATGGTGAGTAAGGGACGAGGATAGCGTACCTGTATTTGTAACTGTACTTCCATCTAAAACGGTCTCTGAATCTGTTTGGCCATGCATCTGAACTGTAGAGAGCTACTCATCTAATTGAGTTTGACTGACTATATCAACTGAACTATTCATGATATCTGAATTATTATTGTACGTAGAATTTCGTGAATCTTTGCAACACATCAATATACATTGTACTGACTAGATTAAATGAATTTTAGGTCCTTCTCATAATTGACAGCCGGTGGACGAGGGACTCAGTCATCCTTAGGTTTGATTATGACTTTATATTAGTGACTATTGGTATGCTACTTTCGACCTTTAAGTCTAGGACTTCTCTTATAGATACGTGTGGTGGTTCTTAACCTTGATATTTATTTTTGCCGTGTGTTTCAGTATTGTTTATGTTAATTGTCTGATGATTTTCAAGACTTGGATGCTATGGTTTAAGTCTAATGTAGTATGGTTTTCTCTATGTTGTTGATGTAACATTCTTGACTTAATCTTTCAATCTAGGTCGGGTTTAGGGTGTTACAATTTCAACAATGTAAAGAAAATAATTGTAAAAGAAAATATTGAAGAAGAATGGGAAAGAAATAGGAAAAGGAAGAGTAAAAATTCATCTAATTTGGAAAATGAAGGTATAATTCTATTGTAATTACAAAAAAAAAATAAAGTTAAATACCTAGGGCTTCAAAATTTGAGGGGTGGGGTTGCTTGGCTAATTCTCCCCTTTTCCGAAAGTAAAAGGAAAATAGGGGGTGAGTGTCATGACTTAAGCCTAGGATGTAAAGGGAGAGTGGAGTGATGCTTAACCAATGGGTTTGTTGTCCACAGTTGCCCATTTTTTACTCCATTTAATACTTATGTTAGGGTGATTTTCATTCTAGTTTGCTAAAAAATAGAACAAAGAAATGGGAGAGGAGTGGATATAACCTAAGATCTCTAAAGAGTATATCATGCTCTTAACCATCATGACTAAGGCTCATTTCTTAGTAAATTATTACTTGTAACCCTATATATTTTAGGGTGTTACATATCAAGTGTTAATGATCTATTGTGAAGTAGGTTGATGCTTCGAAAATGAATTTTTGCTTGTTTAGTTCAATCCCGATGTGTGCTCAAATTTAATAGCAAATATAAAAGGTTTCCCACTCCCAACGCTACCTAAGTATTCAAATTTGACATCTCAAAGTATTATTAATATTATTAATCACATTATCAATTTTTTTTTAGTAGAAACCAGACGGTCCACTAACGGTAGCGATGACTAATCCCTTCATTTTCCTCCTTCAACTTGGACAAATGTATAAACAAATATCAAAGGAACACAGCTCCCAACTCTACCTAAAATATTCAAATTTGACTACTCAAAAGTATTATTATTCACAATTATCAATATTTTTTTGTCAAAATCATGATATTCATTATGGATAAGCAATGACTAATCCATCGTTACGAGTGCTCTACAAATTGATAAACGACTTGTCATGAAATACGCTTCATTCTCATGAGTGAAGATTAAACTCCTGATCTCATAATTAAAAGATGAAGTGAACAATCATCACACTACACCTCATAATTACAATATCAATAATTAACACAGTTAAAACCCACCATTATTTTTTTATAAACAAAAAACGTAAACAATTCTTAATTTATTTATAATATTAAATAAAAGTGGCTAAACAATATGTGAAATATCAGAGTAGAAGGCTGTAAACGCAACCCACTCCCAATGCATTCAAATTTGACTACTCATTATTATTATTATTCACAACTATAATTCTGGAGATTGATTTCCACACAAAACAGGTGATATCCTTTCCTCAGTCAAAAATATCAATGATTAACCCATTGTCAATAATAAACCCATTTTGAGTGTCCAGAATCATTTTAATTCTGGTCTTAATTAATTTTTATTTTTTTATTTTATTTATAAAAGATCAGTTTCAGTTAATAATATTTTGAAAAGTATATAAATTATAAATTTATAAAAATGCATACAATTACAAATTTATAAAAATCTTATAGTATTTTGAAAAAAAAAAACATATAAAATTTTATAAAAATATTTAAATATATAAAGAAGATAAAATTTATATATAATCACTAAAAATCATGCTTAGAATAAAAATGGTAAGTACTACATCATGAAAAATTTTGACCAACACATGAAAAATCTGGGCTGTCAGAACAAAATATTAATCAATTTACAAATGTTAATGATAAAATTGTAAATTATTAAAATCAAATCATCTAAATAGGATTTTTTTTTTAAAAATTATCAAAGCTGAAATTTGCTTTTTTTTAAAAAACAAAAAAACATAATGCTATGTTGACTTTGCCATATGGTACGTTAAATATAGTGACAATGTCATGTAAAATTTAATATATTCAATTTTATTAATTTTAGTGTTTAAATAAAATCTAATACATTTAGTAAGCATATGTTTTAGTTTATATTTATTCTTTTATAATTTCAATTCTAAAATTTTTAATTTTCACTTATTATAAATTAATGAAATATATTTTAACTAAATTTATTTATTTTATTTTTAATATATTTAAATTGGGAAAAATTAATTTTAATTTAAACGAAATTGATTAAATTTTTTATTTAAAATTATTAATTTTGAAGTGGATTAATATAATGTGAATTGTAATTTAAAAATTAATTAATTTAAGTTTAAATAAAATTATAAAATTACTTATTTAGAACTATGTTTTAATTAAATTGAACTGATTTTTTTTATACTTAAATACATAAACATTATTAAATTTGAAATTTTGAAAAATCTAATTAAATTTTTAGATTTAAATTTATTAATTTTGACGTAGATTAACATATTGTATATTCTATTTTTAAATATTAATTAATTTAAGTTTAAATAAATAATAAACTACTTATTTAGATAGCATATTTTAGGTGATTCGTGTTTAGTACTTAAAATCCAAAGACACTTTATTATTGACGGAAGATTGTGGCATTGCCATATTTGTTGTTGCTAACCACACCTCCTAAACCGCTAGTGTCTTCTTCCTTTGCTTGCTACTATCACCACAAAGTGCTTTTTGTCGCCTCCTTCTTGTTCTTGAAGCAATCGGCATTGACTTATTCAACATTGTGTCCTGATTCGAATAAGCTACGGAAAAAAGAAAAGAATAGTGGAAGAGAAGTAGGCAAGGCAAATTTGGGTACCCTACGTAGTCCTTGATTTGAAAGTCACTCGAATGCAAGCGAAGGCACTTCCCAAGTCGAGACATCTTGCGTACGGGAAACACATTCCCCCAAATACGCAATGTGCATTCTAGCATGTACACCTTATCAATATATTGCTCAACATTCAGAATGGCAGATGCACACACTGCATGGACATGCGCACATGGATTTCGAAGCGTCTAGAACCTTCCGCACTCATATTCCTATTTTACAGATCAACTACGTAGGAACTAATTGGGACCCCCGCGTGACGGTCGATGTACTGTTGCTCTCGAAAAGTTTCCAAGTTCTGGGAATATAGTTCTGCATTAATCGACTTCGCCCTCAAAGTGTTGACTTCCATGGCCTTCCTAACCTCCTCTACATACATGTGTCCCGCCTCCATCTGCTTTACTTGTCTCAGCCCATTCTTGGAATCAATGTTGCCAACCTATAAAATGTAGCTAAGAAAACAACTAAAATTGAAAAATAACGTGTACGCTTCAAAATTGCCTCTACGAGGTTGGTCATCATATGACCATATTGATACCTATCATCGTAACTTTGAGCCCATTACCATGGCTCCATGCTACCTAACCATTGCCAAAAAGGATTAATTACCCCCACCATATCAGCCTCAAGCCTTGCCAGCCTATGCCTGAATCAACATGGTTCCAACACATACCCAACATATGTATTATGATATGACACGTTAGAATTACTTTTAGTAAAGTGATTCAAACTATTTAAAAACAAAATTATAAATAGGAGTTTTTAGCCATGTTCACAAGTTCTTTGCACCAATCTTTATTTTTGTATTCTCGGTGGAAGTTGACAACAATGTGGCAGATATAGTAAACAGACCTCCACGGAACCCTAGAAGGCCAAATCACAACAACTAGTCCCTTCGATCTATTAAAGATAATGCAAATGTTATCTTGCCATACAGTATAATTTAGCAAGCTCATCAGGAAAAAAATCCAAAGTTCTCCTACTCCACGATGGCAAAGGTGATTCGTAGTTTGTTCCAGTTACTCTCTTGTACAACTACAATCAGGAGTATTTGAATATATTTACCATAAAGTCATGTAGCATCAACTTGTACCAGTGGCTTGCACTAGTAGAAGACCCTAACAAATGGATCGAATGTCTAGAATAACTAGTGGAAAATTCTTTTACCCAGTTACAGTTCACTGTCCGGGCCCTTGCAAGGTAGTGTTTGGAAATTAACCATGATACATGAAATGGACTCCTGCATTGCAAATATCCATGCATGAAGTTTGTTGTATGACACATCCCAGTCACAGTACAACTGCTCCATTGCCATCTGTGTCTCCCACCATGCTTTCTTGTATGACTCCATGTACTTGAACAAGGTTTGCATATTGGTAATAAGGATCGATATAGTTGTAACAGCCTGATTTTTAATGGTGTCAAAAATAGTGGTTTTGGGACCATAACTCCGACGAGTCAGGTCATAAAATTTATTATATTAATATTTATGATGTCATTATGGTCATACTAAATTTTGGTCAAGAAAATAAATCGTTTAGATAGTTAATTAAATGAAAAGGATTAAATCGAAAAAGGTGCAAAAGTTGAATTATACTAATTAGAAGTAGAAGCTGTCAATTGGAGGATTAGTTAAGGCATATAAATGGTAATTAAACCATCTATAAGCTATATGGATGGTTTTGACTTCTTATAAGGCAAAATTTCATGTAAATTAAAAAGGGCAAAAAGGTAATTATGTAAGTTAAGTAATTAAATTAAAGTAAAAGTTAAAATTTCATCATTTTCCTTCTTTCTTGTTCCTGATTAAATCGAAACCCTAAAAGAGCCATTAGAGAGAGAGCTTTGGTTGGCTTTGGTTCCTTATTTGAGTGAGTAGATTTTGTCTATTTTTAGTGATTTTTATGTTTTTGAGTCCGTATTAGCTTAATCTAGCTAACCCAAAGACCAATTTGTGATTCTGTCAAATGTTATGATTCTTGCCATTGACGAATGAGCTTATTCTTGAAAGTTTATGGAAGTATTGTAAGCTTGGTTGTTATATTTGATGATTTTGTTAAGTGGTTTTTTATTATTTTAAGGTTTGAGGATTAAATTGTTAAAAAGGTAAATTTTCATGTATTTATTGTGAAATAATTTTATGTAGAGCTTGGGTAAACACCCTTGGATATTTGGTTGGTATAGGTTTGGAGAAAAAATAGTTATTTTGCACGTTTAAGGTTTGAGGACTAAATTTAATTAAAATGAAATGTTAGGGGCAATTTCATAAATTTTCCAAAAAGGACTTAAATTTATGCAATGATTTCAATTTCATGATTTAATAAAGAAATTGAATGATTCGTGTGTTATATCAAGATCGTGCTTCAGATCGAGGAAAAGGAAAAATCACGAAATAGTCCCTAAAGCTTAACTTTAACTGCAAATTAGTCTAATAAGTTTGTATTGTTAAATTTCACATTTATATTGCTAATAACATTGTCTTAGAATTCCTTTGGATGATATGACAATGGAAGACTTGGCGACTACTTCGATGGAATGCTTACGTCTCGGTTAAAGCGTAATGCTATGTGATTGCTTACGTCTAGGTTAGAGTGTAATGCTATGTGATTGCTTACATCTCGATTAGAGCGTAATGCTAAGTGATTGCTTATGTCTCGATTACAGCATAAGGCCATTTCAGCTCAGGAGGAGCGATATTCCATAACAAGGCTTTAATGAATTATGTTATTGTAAGACACCTGATGTTGTGGTAAATTATACCTACTTGCAAACTTACTAAGCTTAGAAAGCTTATATGTGAATTTGTTGTTATTTTGTAGATTTCATTTTGTTGGTTGAGGATCGGATCACCTCGAAGAAAATCACACTATCTCGGAAGCTCGTTCGGTAATCTTTATCTCAGTTATATGGCATGTACTAGGGAATTTTACTTGGTTTGTTGGGAATGTTTGAAGCCTATTTTGATTATATGTATTATGATGTCAAGTTGATACCTTGCTTTAGTTTGTTAAGTTGAAGTGAATTGTTGCAAAATACAAATTGGAGGAAATGTATAATGCTTGTTAGACTTGTGTGTTTGTTATGCAATGTGTAATGTAATGAGTTCACTCATCTAAACTTGTGATTATCTATGATATGGCAAAATTGTAAGTATCAATTACCGTATTTTTTATGTATGATTATAGGTCAATGAACTATGTTAAGTAAGGTACATTTTGAGTAGGTTTTATGAAGATTATACATGTCATTTATGAAGTTTTATAGGCACACACGGACCAATACACGAGCGTGTGCCTTGGGAAAAATAGGTGCAGGGTTCACACGAGCTAGGACACGACTGTGTGGCCCAATTTCGAACTGACACACTGGCATGTAATTTCGCATGTTCACACGATCTGTGACATAGCATGTATGGGTATTTCGTATATGCACACGGTCTGGGGCACAACCGTGTGACCCCTATTTTGATGAATTCTATGTTTCGTTTATTGTTTCATTATGTTTAATCAAGTCCTTGTGAATTGAGATGATAAACAAAATAAGAATGGTGAATTAGATTTGAATGTATTTATTATAACAAGAATGATATTTAGATGAGATGTGATCACGTAATTGTTTCGAAACATGAATGTTAGTAGCCTCAGACCCCTAATTGATGACGGTGTCGGGTTTTGGGTTTTATAACAGTAATGGTGGCAATGTCTTTTACCAGTGGCTTGATGTAGTTGCATATTATTTTCGCATCCAGTTTGCAATGGTCTTGCATCATGCGTGAAGTCATGCACGTAGGGGCCCTTTTAATCTTCGTATTGTCCATGGTTGATTCCTTGGTATTAATGAATCCCGAACCAGCCAAATGCACCCTTCTTCAATCTCCAACATTCCCTAACAAATAAAGTCAGTATAGACTTCGTGACTTTGTAGTCCACCGACACCTTCATGATATACTACTAGATGGAAAATACACAATCCGCCTTATTCTTGAACTGTTGCCCTATGAACAATTGTCCAAACTATGAATCTACCCTCAATCGATGAGCATGTATTACATCTGGGTACTCAAGGAACTCAGGTGCAAGCACTGTATCAAGGTCTACACTCAACATGTAGTCCCCAAGGTTAATTCATATAAATATACCATGACTTGGGTTCTTGACCTAAGGGAGGTGTATATCTTGACCCTCCTCCACGCCTCAATCTTTGATAATGTTTGGGACCTCATCTGCATTAGGGTCACTAAATTCTTCACCTTCATGATGAGAATTATCATCATTATTGGACCCTTCTTCACCTCTACGTTGGTACCCATCACCTCCAAATGTATATCTAGACAGGGACCCAAGATATGGTTGTTATGCAAACTGCCACGATAGTTTGGATTTCAAGAATTTGTAATGTCCCTCCACAACTTGATTGATCTTCTCATTTGACTTTAAGATCAAACTGCAACATGCGATGTTAACTTATTAAAGGGACAATTTGAACAAGCTTGGGATTGACTAACTCAATGTATAACTCAACTGGTTGTCGGTTGTCGATCCCATTCGGGTAATAAATTGCAATCATAGTGCCCAAGTCATCATCATCTACAAGTTTCGTTTCCTCAAATTTCTATGGATCTAAGTAAATTGGAATTTGTAAAATAATCTTGACCTCATCTTCCCACAATGGACAACTACTTTTGTACTGATCTTTTGTTTCAATTCTTCTAGCATTACAGTCTTATTCAATCTCATCCTTATTTCCTAGCGACCTTGAAGTATATAACCTTCTTCAGTTGCTTGTAGAATTGCTCCATTGAAATGAACGTATACCAACAACATTTGGTTATTCATCTTCAATAAATTTTGTTTTCTCTTCAACAGAACATAGATCTTTCCTTCTTCTTTTTTTCTTTCACTATTAAACAGTTAAAGCAAGCAAAACTCAAAAAAAAACCCAGACCGGATGCATATATAGCTTAGTGGTACTGCCACATAGTCTACCGACACAAAAAAAAAATATTTTCCCCTTCCACTAGCATCAGCAAAGAGAATGCCGACGCAAAAAAAATCTTTTTCAAAAAAACAATGGTGCTGGTGTAACCTCTCTGACCCGACATAGACAGTTGACCTGAGTTAGAGAGATCACATTCGCCATCAAGGTGGCTCGATCTTTTTAAAAGTCAATTTTCAATACTTAAACCTATATTAAGTAAGTTAATATCTCATTTTATCAATCCGAAATTAACATGAGTTTTAGCAGTGAAAAATAAGTTAATAATCTATAATAATTAACTCTGTTTAAATAACTTAAATAAATATCATCCTAATTAGTTTACTCTTTAATAAATGTCAAATATTTATATAATCTTAAATCATTAATGACAGTAAATAACTTTAATAAATAACCTGCATCCTAAGCGATGTAATTAAAACGAATTCAATGATAGTAACACAATTATAGAGTCATAGAATCTTTCACATTGCACATTTATCAGTTCAAACAATTCATCATATATTTTCTAATGAGAATGCATGGTATGATCATGCAATGGTGGTATAACGTATCATATGACATTCGTACATCCTACCCTCGAGCACTAAATCACACCAAAATAAGGAGTTCCTTAGAACCCCTCTTCCTTTTCACTCCACTTATACTTATAGGTGCAGACAAGCTGTCGGATGGTTGAGGATCCATAACCCCTCGTAGATAAAAGCTATCAGAGAAAGTTGTGGATACTTTATATAAAAGTCGAAATTGGAATCTGCTAAGCTTTGAATACACAGAGGGTGCAGACAAGATGTCGTATGGTTGAGGATCCACAATTCCTCGTAAATGAAAGCTGTAAAAGAAAATCGTGGATGCTTCATACATATAGTCGCAGTTGGAATCTGCTTAAACTGTGAATACATAGTGGTCAAACATATAGATGTAGTAAAACTATCGTATACTTCCTGCTTTCATAATCCCCCATTCATATGCATAATATACATATCTCATAGTTTGAATAGTCAGAGATCGTACAATGTTTCATCTTATAGAAAAAAACTTATTGGTGAATGAAACGTATATCAGACATGCGTGTCGTTTAGTATAGTCAATCAAATATTTATTACCATCCACCGATTTAAATAATTATTCTTATGCCAGCATATTATATTGTATATCATAGCAACAATCATGAACTTATGTCATAAAATCATAGAACAAATCATAAGTTCATATCATCAATCATAAAAATATAGTTCATAAAATCATTCATCTATGTATTTATCTTTCTCATTCCTAATCCGTGACCTAATTATATAATCTAGTTCGCTAAATGCCATTAAAAACCTAATCAGGAACTGATTTGCATTAAATAAATAAAGGCTGAGCAAAACTAAAATTTTAAAGTTTTAGGGCCCATACTATTTTTAAGGGATATACAAACTACTTAACCATCAAACCCAAGACTTATTTCTTGTTTATTTTAGCCACTTAATAATATATATACGTTCATCCATTTCTACTTCAACTTACATATATATTTTTATTACTTATATTTACCTAATTTTTTTTCTTTAACTTATTTAATCTATAGTTTTTAATACTCTCCTATTTTAGTTTATAAATTAATACTCATAGTCAAGACTCACTATTAATTTACTTTTACCCTTTTCTCAATTAGATCCTAACTTAATTAAAACACATTATTTTCAAATTAGATTTCCTAATCAAATTTCGTTTTAGATTAATACAATAACATCTAATTATTTTAACCTCCTAAATTTCGAGGTGTTACAACTGACAATGAGAAAGCCAACACAAAAAAAATAATTTTCCTCACACTAATGTTAGCAAGGAGAGTGACAACACAAAGAAACAGTTCTTTTTTTAAAAAGCCCACACTAGTGCCAGCAACAACAACCTCAACACCCAGAAAAATTGTCCCCTAACACATGTGTCGCAAAAGAGAACGCCGACACCGAAAAAGCACGGACACACTTTTTGTTAATTTGAATCGGTTCCGACAATGTAAATGTTGACACCTATTAAAATATTATTTTTGTATCCCAAAGTATCAATATTTTTAAGCTGTATTTGAAAAAAAATATACACCAGTGCTAGCAACATAGTGTCGACCCTAAAAAATCATTTTTTATAGACTGAGCAATCATCAAGCAATCATTATATTATGATGGAGGGTGGTCCCGAAAGTGAAATGGTCGGCACCAACATGCACAATAGAAAACAAGTCATTTCCGTATAAGATTTTGCACCTGAATCATTTTCATAAATAATTAATTTTTTTGGATCAATTTTGAAAAAAAGCCTGCATTATGTGTTGCACTACTAAAATTTTTCAATTTGTCTTCATTGAAGTAATTACCAATTTTTCAATTTATTTAAAAATTAGAGGCATTAACAGCGTGTAGTAATGTTTTTTAATTACTAAAATTTTTCAATTTGTCTTCATTGAAGTAATTACCAATTTTTCAATTTATTTAAAAATTAGAGGCATTAACAGCGTGTAGTAATGTTTTTTAACATCAATCATATTTTTATCATTGCATTCATATTCGTGTACCCATTACTGTTTGTTAATGTATGTATCAACAAAAAACTTCTATATATAGAACTTAGCATTGTTCCAATTCTTTCTCCATATCAAGTGATAACCATATATTAAGAAGTAGTTTAAGGCTTCGAAAATGGCATTTTGCTTGTTTAGTTCATTCTCGCTGTGCAGTTTCCCTATACAATCAAAAGGGAAAAGCTTCTCATACGATGGGTCAAGGCTTCGTAGGTTGACTGTTTTTTCTGCCTCACAAACTGATGCTACAAACAAAACTTCTACTGAAGACGTCATCATAACTAGACGATCGGCTAATTACCATGCTCCTATTTGGGATTATGGTTATCTTCAGTCACTCAGAAATGATTTTGTACAAGTATGTTTCACATTCTTAGTGCATATATGTGGCAGTTGACAGTATTTTTTTTATTTTCCTTTTTTTCGCTAATAAAGCTAAATTTGGAGCAAGCTAACAAAAACTTGATGTGAAATGTGTGTATAGGATGAATCGTACAAGGAACGAGAAAGCAAACTGAAGGAAGAAGTGAGGATGATGCTTGAAATTGTGGGGGATCCTTTGGAGAAACTTGAGCTTATTGATACCTTACAAAGACTTGGCTTGTCCTATCACTTTGACGCTGAGGTAAACCAAACTTTGAAGAATACAAGTATGGATCGCATCAGTACTGCTGCATGGAAGAAAGACAATTTATATGCTACAGCTCTTGAGTTTAGATTGCTTAGACAACATGGGTATAAGGTGGATCAAGGTAAAAACAAAAATCAAAAAATTGGATGGTATCAATTTTATATCTAATTTAATGATACTTAACATTGAATCATTTTCATCCACTAGATGTTTTCACTTGCTTCATGGATGATGCTGGAAACATTAAATCAAGCCTTAATCAAGATTTCAAGGGACTGCTAAACTTTTATGAGGCTTCATACCTCTTATTAGAAGGTGAAACAATGTTGGAGAATGCAAGAGTGTTAGTAGCTAAACTTCTCAAACAATATTTGAAGGAGAACACTGATCAGCAATATCTTCGAATGCTTGTGGACCATGCCTTGGAGCTTCCTTTACATTGGAGGATGCCAAGGTTGGAAGCTAGATGGTTCATAGATGCATATGAGAAAAACAAGGACAAAAATCCCATTATTTTAGAGCTTGCTATATTGGATTACAACATAGTCCAATCTGTACACCAGGAAGATCTTAGATATGTGTCAACGTAAGTATGCCTACTACATACTAGTTCAAAATTAACTCGCATATGCTTCAACACAAGTATGATTTTGGTTTTTTTTACTTGTATTATTTAGATGGTGGAAGGAACTTGGTATTGGCCAAAGGTTTAGCTTTGCTAGAGATAGACTGATGGAAAACTTTATATGGGGCGCGGGAATGACAATTGTTCCTCAAGAAGGAAAAAGTAGACAAATTCTTACAAAGGTCAATGCACTAATAACAGTTATAGATGATGTTTATGATGTTTATGGAACCTTAGATGAGTTGGAGCTCTTCACGGATGCTGTTGAGAGGTTTGCACATCTGAGTTTATCTTTTTCTTGACAATTGTTACCATTGTTTAATAAGCTTTAATATATATGTTGGTGTAATTTCAGATGGGATATAAATGCAATACAGAGGCTTCCAAACTATATGAAGATATATTACCATGCTCTTTACAATTCCATAAATGAAATGGCTTTTGACACTCTTAAGGAACAAGGGATGGATGTCATTCCCTTCCTCAAGAAAGTGGTATTAAACCAATTCCTAGTCTTTTTATTGCTTTTCCTCGTCGACTTTATTTGATTTGTGTTTTCTGGGTTGGATCGACAGTATTCTGAAGCACATTTGGTGGAGGCAAAATGGTTTTCTGTACACTGGGATATGTTCCCAACCCTAGAGACCATCGATAATGCTTGGATTTGAATAGGGTGTTCTTTAATGCTTACATTCCTATTTGATAGTCGAACATATAACGGAAGAGGGATTGCACAACATGCAAGAAAATTACTCCGATATAATATGTCGGCCTCCATAATTACACGATTAACAAACGATTTGGAGGATATCACCGGTAAGTAATATGTAGTTGTAAACTGAAATTTCCATTAATTAATTACTCTAATACTCGTATGCTTGCCTTACTTTTTTTTTATTTTTTGGCTAGTATGAGCTAAAAGAGGTGATGTTCCTAAATCAGTCCAATGTTACATGTACGAAAGTGGAGCATCTGAAAGACTCGTGAGCACATAAGGAAGTTAATTGACACAACATGGAAGAAGTTAAATGAAGATCAAATGGCTAAACTTCCTTTCTCCCGGACGTTTATTGAAATTACTAAGAACATTGCTAGAGTATCTAATTGATGTACCAAAATGGCGATGCACATGGTCATGGAATTGAAGATAGCGAAACCAAAAATAGAATCTTATCATTATTTGTCCACCCAATATTTTCGCCCAAATGATTACGAACATTGGAATTATTTGCAAAACATGTTAATGTGTCATGATCTTTTAGTATGATTTACAATAAACTTATGGTATTGTAAGGATTATCCTAATACATGTTGATCCCCTTTAATTTTGATGGTTTCTTCTTCTCTTGCTTTTCTTTTTATGAGTCCTTTGAGCATTTTCTTGGAATTTTTTTTTTATAAAATGAATGCTACATGTTTGTTAAAAAAAAAAACTTAAATTAATTATTATCTAAAAATAGAATTTATAATATGTGAACTTCATTTTAAGTACAAAAGTGAATAACCTAATATGCTATCTAAATAAGTAATTTATTATTTATTTAAACTTAAATTAATTATTATCTAAAAATAGAATTTATAATATATTAATCTACTTCAAAATTAATAAACTAAAAACTGAAAATTTAATTAGATTTTTTTCAAAATTTCAAACTTAATAAAGCTTATCTATTTAAGTATAAAAAATAAATTAGTTTAATTTAATTAAAATATAGTTCTAAATAAATCATTTTATTATTTTATTTAAACTTAAATTAATTAAAATTTAAAATTAGAATTCACATTATATTAATCTACTTCAAAATTAATAAATTTAAATTTTAATCAATTTCGTTTAAATCTAAAATTAATAATTTTTCTCTGTTTAAGTTTATTAAAAATAAAATAAATAAATTTAATTAAAATATAGTTCCTTAATTTATAATTATTTTAATTTTAAAATTTTAAATTACATATTTAAAAGAATAAATATTTAACAATAATAGAATATAAAATTAAATATTGATAGTAACTTTTATAATTATAAATATCAATAATTGTAAAATGATAATCCATCATAATTAAAATTAGTTGTAAGCCATTAATTAATTTGTAGTATATAATCGATAACAAAATTTTAAATCATACATATGCATATTAAATTATTCATTCGGGTTTTGAATTGTTCATCCAATTATCATAATGATTTGAATTCAACGAATGATTACAGTAAAAAAGAGGATGATGTTTATCTTAAGAAATCCGAGTTCGAACACCTATGTGTGTAAGTGTGCATTATCAAAGGGTTAAAAAAATATGAACATATACTTTCATGTAATCATACCATTATATTTAAAAAAAAACTATCATAATGATTTATTTAAACATTAAAATTAAATATTTTAATAACTTAGTTGTTAGTTAATGACATAAATGTATTAGATTTTACATGACATTGTCACTATATTTAACGTACCATGTGACAAAGTCAACATAGCATTATGTTTCTTTAAAACTAAATTTATATATAAAAAGCATTTGATAATTTAAAAAAATTCTATTTAAATCACTTAATTTTATTAATTTTAGGGTAAACTATAAAAATAGTCACTTTTGTTTGCCTCAAGTTACATTTTAGTCACTTATGTTTGAAATGTTACGTTTTAGTCACTTATGTTATTATTTTGTTACGAAGTGATCACTCTGCCGTTAAGTTTCGTTATCTCCCTAACGGTAATCCTACATGACAACCCAACTAGATTTTAACTGTCAACTTAGATTTCCAAATGAGATGAAAATAAATTTTTAATTAAATAAATTTACTTAATTACAATTTTTAAACCTAAACCTTAGTTGAAAAAACCCTAAACCCGTTTCCACATACGTCTCTTCTTCATCTTCAGATTCTTCCCTTTTGATTCCAACGTCTTTAATGACAAATTTATCTCAAAGCTTGAATCTTTAAAATCTATTAACCCAAAGAAACTTATGTTTTCAAGCTAATAAATTTTAAGTCCTCTCCAATAGAGCTACTTAACCCTTTTAAATTCCTTTAATAATTATTTTGACTACTTTGCTTCATTAGGATTCGACTCATGGATTCAATTCTTGAATCTTAAAATTCCGCCCCAAAAAATGGTAACTAAATTACAGCTTGAAAGCATAAGTTTCTTTAGGTTAATAGGTTTCAAATATTCAAATTTTGAGACAGATTTGTAACTAAAAACATTGGAATCGAAAGGGAAGAAGAAGAAGAAGAAGAAGAATAAGAAGAGAGGTATGTGGAAATGGGTTTAAGATTTTTCAGTTAAGGTTTAAGGTTTAAAAATTTTAATTAATTAAATATCTATTCTCATTCCATTTGGAAATCCAAATTGACACTTAAAATCTAATTGGACTGTCACGTAGGATTACTGTTAGGGAGATAACGGAACTTAACGACAATGATTACTTCGTAAGAAAATAATAACATAAATGAATAAAACGTAACATTTCAAATATAAATAACTAAAATTTAACCTGAAACAAATAAAAATAACTATTTTTATAATTTACCTATAATTTTACAATTTAATCATTAATATTTATAAAATGATTAATATTTTGTTCTGACAGAATAAATTTATCATGTTTTGGTCAAAATTATTTACTTACCATTTTCGTTCAAAGCATGATTAGTGATTTTATAAATTTATAAATTTTTTATTTCCTTTATATATTTAAATACTTTTATAAATTTCTATTCTTTATAACATGTTATATGCCTTTTCAAAATACTATAAGATTTTTATAAATTTATATTTTATATATTCTTCAAAATAATAATAACTCAAAAACTGATCTTTTATAAATAAAAATATATATAAATTTACTAAAACTACAATTCAATAATGTCGAGAAATAAAAATAAAATATTTAACTTGGTAACTTTTGTTGTACAGTCAATGGGTTAATCATTGATAATATGGGTCCGACATTAACAATGTTAATAATTGATATTTATGACAGAGGAAAGCACATCACCTGTTTTTTGTGTGGAAATCAACCTTACAATTATAGTTGTGAATAACAATAGTAATACCATGAGTTGTCAAATTTGAATGAGTTTGGTTGTGTTGGGAGACATATTTGCATTTACAATCTGATATTTCCCATATCGTTTAGCCACTTTTATCTAACTACTCCTTATATACTAAATTTCCCTTTTCTATTATAAATCAAATTCAAAATAGTTTACATTTAAAATGTTTAAACAATTGATGTCTATGGGTTTTGCATTTTGGTGCTTTGGTGTGGTATAGTTTAAGATCATACGAGCTATCTGTTGAATATGGTATTCTAAGTGCAATAATTCGTTTGTAAACTTGTAATTACTTTCGAACAGATTGGTTGATAAAATAAATTCATTTATTACAATTAACATATTTTGTGTTATTGTCCTTGAATAGTTTTTGAACGCAAAGCAAATGTTGATCATTGGTTGTCTAATGTTTAATTAATACTAAACGATATTACATCGTCGGATTATAATACAAAAAGACAGCTTGTATTAGTAGATAAACCTAAAAATATTCTTAGTCTAATCAGAAATGAGCAAACCGATTGAAAGACTACTATATCATCTATTAAGTCCAATTGGGGAGATGTTTTGTCTTGGGTATTGGAGCGGGTGACTCCCAAAAGATGGAGATATAGATGTGACTGAATAAACTAAAGTACATTGGACAGGACCCAAGAATAATAGATCCTAAATCTGTTTATGGATTTATTCACTTGTGACATTCATAGTGTGACATAACTAAATCTTGAGTGGATGACAGACTATGTGTGCAAATTCTAATTGAAATATGATAATTTCATAATGTCAAAACAAATAATCCATCACTTAAAAAGTTAGTAACCAAATTGTAAACTTTTTAAAATTATATGACCTAAATAGATTTTTTTTTTTTAAAGATAAGTGATTGAAAATGTAATTTAAATTTTAGGGAAAAAAAATTAAGAGTAATAATGCTATATGAATATGTGGCATGTTAAATATTTTGAAAATAACATTTAACATAGGATAGATGTTACTTCGGCTTTGTTTAGTAGTGCTTTTTAAAAGCATTTTTGACATAAAAAGTACTTTTGAACTTAAAGCAATGCTATACAAATAACTTTTGAAGAAAATTTTTGGCTTTTCAAAAGCACTTTTCCTCGTATGGAAAAGTGAAAATTTTTAGCTTTTCCATCCCAAAAACACTTTTGACAGTTCAATTACGTTTTCACCCTTCCAACACATGGTACTTTCCCTTCTTTGATTAATTACTTAAAAAATATTTAAAATTTATATTTCATATAATAAAATATTAATAAAAAATATAATAAATTATTTTCTATATTCTTGTTAAAATATCATAATATTAACTAATGTAAACATTATTTAAATGTTTATTTATTATTTAATAACACATGTCTAAAATGGACTTTTTTTTTATCAAAAGCACTTTTTGACAGCTATATTAAACACTTAAATCTTAAACCAAGCTTTTCAAAAGTACTTTTAAAAATCACTTTTTCAAAGCACTTTTTAAAAGTACTTCTCAAAAATAATGCTAAACTTGCACTTCACCTTTTCATCTAATCATTAGTAACTAATGAATCCAACAAGTGGCTCCAGTGGAAAAGATGATGATGTTAATCCTAGGAGACCCAAATTCGAGCACCTATGGTGCAAGATGTGTGTGCGTTTTCAAAAGATTAAGAAAATATAAACATATATTACCATGTAATCACACTAGTATATTTAAAAAAAATCATTACCAACTAATACATGAATAATAATTTTCTTTTGGTCATGTGGTATGTTTGACACTTTCCTTTCCTTTCCCTTTTTTTTTTGGGGGGGGGGGGGAATATGTAGCATTCTTTTTTTTTTTTTTTTTTGGAATGGAGTTCCAAGCAAAGGATTAAAGGAGCCATAAATAAAACAGGATACAGAGAGAAGCATAAACCATCAAAAGCAAAGGGGAACATGTACTAGGATAGTCCTTACACAAGCATAAGTTTATTGTACACCATATTAAAAGATCATAAAATGATTTGGCATACTACAATAAAAACTAGCAATTCTTTAAAACCCAGTATGGAAATATCTTAATCACTTGGACAAATAATGATAACAGTCTATCTTTGGTTTCGTTACCTTCAATACCATGACCATCGTCATTTTGGTACATCAATGAAGACACTCTAGCAAGGGAATGGAATTGTAAAAAGCATGGTAATACAAACCATGACCATCGTTACCTTCAATACCATGACCATCGTCATTTTGGTACTTCAATACCAGTTTCTTGAGGAAGGGAATGGCATCTATCCCTTGTTCCTTAAGAGTGTCAAAAGCCATTTCATTAATGGAATTGTAAAGAGCATGGTAATATATCTTCATTTAGTCTGGAAGCCTCTGTATTGCATTTATATCCCACCAGAAATTACACCAATATACATATTAAAGCTTATTAAACATTGGTATGAATTATCAAGAGCAGATAAAATCAGATGTGCAAACCTTTCAACAACATCTGTGAAGAGCTCCAACTCATCTAAGGTGCCATAAACATCATAAACATCATCCATAACTGTTATCAGTGCATTGACCATTGTCTGAAATATTCTACCTTTTCCATCCTCAGGTGTAATTATCATTCCCACACTCCATAAAAAGTTTTCCATCAGTCTATCTCTAGCAAAGCTAAACCTCTCGCCAAGACCAAGTTCTTTCCACCATCTAAATAATACAAGTAAAACAATCGAAATCATACTTGTGTTGAAGCATATGCGAGTTAATTTTGAACTAGAATATAGTAGGCATGCTTACGTTGACACATATCTAAGATCTTCCTGGTGTACAGATTGGACTATGTTGTAATCCAATATAGCAAGCTCTAAAATAATGGGATTTTTGTCCTTGTTTTTCTCATATGCAGCAATGAACCATCTGGCTTCCAACCGTGGGATCCTCCAATGTAGAGGAAGCTCCAAGGCATGGTCCACAAGCTCCAAAGATATTGATCATTGTTCTCCTTCAAACATTGTTTGAGAAGTTCAGCTACTAACTCTCTTGCATTCTCCAACTTTGTTTCACCTTCTAATAAGAGGTATGAAGCCTCGTACAGGTTGAGCAGTCCCTTGAAATCTTGATTAGGGCTTGAATTAATGTTTCCAGCATCATCCATGAAGCAGGTGAAAACATCTAGTGGATGAAAATGATTCAATGTTAAGTATCATTAAATTAGATATAAAAATTGATACATCCAATTTTTTAATTTTTGTTTCTACCTTGATCCACCTAATACCCATGTTGTCTAAGCAATCTAAATTCAAGAGCTGTAGCATATAAATTGTCTTTCTTCCATGCAGCAGTACCGATACGATCGGTACTTATATTCTTCAAAGTTTGGTTTATTTCAGCTTCAAAGTAATAGGACAAGCCAAGTCTTTGTAAGGCATCTATAAGCTCAAGTTTCTCCAAAGGATCCACCACATTTCCAAGCATCATCCTCACTTCTTCCTTCAGTTTGTTTGCTCGTTCCTTGTACGATTCATCCTATACACACAGGTCACAACAAGTTTTTGTTAGCTTGCTCCAAATTTAGCTTTATTAAGGAAAAAAGGAAAAGGAAAACAAAAATGGTGTCAACTGCCACGTATAAATGCACTAAGAATGTGAAATATACTTGTACAAAATCATTTCTGAGTGACTGAACATAACCATAATCCCAAATTGAAGGGTGATAATTAGCCGATCGTCTAGTAATGGTGGCATCTTCAATTGAAGTTTTTTTTGTAGCATCAGTTTGTGAGGCAGAAAAAACTGTTAACCTACGGGAGCTTGACCTATCATATGAGAAGCTTTTCCATTTTGAGTGTATGGGGAAGCTACACATCGGGAATGAACTCAACAAGCAAAAAGCCATCTTCGAAGCTTCAAACTACTGCTCAATAGATCGTTATCACTTGGTATGGAGAATGAATTGGAACAATGCGAACATGTATATATAGAAGAAATTTTGTTGATACATACATTAGCAAACATTAATACGTACAAAAATATTGAATATAATGATAAGGCACGATTGACATTAAAAAAACATTAGTACATGTTGTTAGTGCCTTTATTTTTTAAATAAATTATATTTTATGGTTAATTTAATGAGTTGTTAATGTTTATTCAGTAAAAATAAGATTCACATGGCTTTATTTTTATTTTACTTTTTATCTTCATGATTTTTATTTATATTATTATTTTTTACTCGTTTTTATTTTAGTGATATTCTCAAGTAAAAAATATGTATTATTATATTATTTTAAATAATTAGAATGCAAATATAATTCCTTATTAAGGTATCCGGGATGATTTATGATCAAACTTTGTTTACTAAAGAGTTATTTATTCTTGGACCTCTACACGAATGGTAATTACTTCAATGAAGACAAACTGACAAATTTTAGTAATGCACCACGCCATGCAGGCTTTTTTTTCAAAATTGATCCAAAAAATTGATTATTTATAAAAATGATCCAGGAGTAAAATTTTGTACGAAAATGACTTCTTTTCTACAGTGCATGTTGGTGCCGGCCATTTCACCCCCTGCACCACTCTCCATCATCATGTAATGATTGCAAGATGATTAAACATGATTTTTTTAGGGCCACCACTATGTTCGATGGAACCAGTATGTATTTTTTTCGAATATACATTAAAAACACTGGTATTCTGGGATATAAAAATAATATTTTAATAGGTGTCGGTGTTCACATTGCCGGAACCGGTTCAAATTTTAAAAAACGTGTGTCACTGCATTTTTGGAGTCGACGTTCTCTTTTTCGACACTTGTGTTAGGGGGATTATTTTTTAGGTGTCGGGGTTCTTGTTGCTAGCATTGGTGTGGGTTTTTTAAAAATAATTTTTTTTTTGGGTGTCAACGTTCTCCATGCTAGCACCGGTGTGAGGAAAATAATTTTTTTTGTGTCGGCTTTCTCGTTGCTAGTACCATAGCTCTTTGTTTTTGGAAAAGATTGTTTTTTAGTGTCGACATTCTCTTTGCCAACACTAGTTGTAGGGAAATTTTTTTTTTGTGTCAGCAGACTGTGTGGCAGTACCACCAGGCTATATATGCATCTAGTCCAGGTTATTGTTGAGTTTTGGTTACTATAACTGTTTAAGAGAAAAAGAAAAAAAAGAAGGAAATATCTATGTTCAAGTGAAGAGAAAACAAATTTTGTTGAAAATGAATAACCAAATGTTGTTGGTATACATTCATTTCGATGGAGTAATTATACAAACAACTGAAGAAGGTTGTGTATTTCAAGGTCGCCAAAAAGTAGGGATGATATTCAATAAGACTGTAATGCTAGAAGAACTAAAACGAAAGATCAATGCAAAAATAGTTGTCCATTGTTAGAAGATGATGTCAAGATTATTCTACAAATTTCTAATTCCCTCAGATCTGTGGAAATTTGAGGAGATGGAATTTGTAGATGATGATTACCTGAGCACTATGATCGCAATTTATTACCCGGTTGGGATCGAGAACCCCGACCAGTTGAGTTATTCACTAAGTTAGTCGAACCCAAGCTTATTCAAAATGTCCCTCCAATAAGTCAACATCGCGTGTTTGAGTTTGATCTTAACATCGAATGGGAAGATCAATCAGGCTATGGAGGGACATTGCAAATTCTAAAATCAAAACCATGGTAGGAGTTACTAAAACAACCCTATCTTGAGACACCGTCTAGAGATTGATAACTCTTGAAAAGAGTTATATTTCAGACCTTTTGGGTTAATTGTTTGTACTTAAGTAAATTTAGTTGCACTTTAGGAGATTTTATTTGCATTTTTAGAATATTGCATGTTGAAGGTTAATATGTGCTTAAATGATATTATATGTTACTATTATTTGTTAGTGGAAATGGGTTGTTTATGTTTTGAGTAGGACATGCAGGAGGAGGAAAAGAAACCAAGGAGTGAAGTATTACCATGGCAAGAGGTTGAATAATTTGTCAACTTGAATGCCACGACAATTCTAGGAAACCACTGATTCAACACTCAAAGCATGTCATCTTAGCCAACTGTACAATGCACTAGAAGAATCCACCTGAAAAAGGGGGAGCATAGATTGTGTGCTGGCTAGCTCAATAAAAGGTACAAGGAATCGGAGAAAAAGGAGAGCTGAAAAAACGTGAGTGATGATACTAAAAAGAACATATGATTTCTCCCCATTTATTAGATAATTTGTTCCCATTTAGTTATCCTTAGTACATATTTTAGCATTTTTTAGTTTAGTACATTGCATTTTCTAACTCAGTGGACCTTGGCCTAGTTTTCCTTAATTTTGCCATATTTTACTACTAATGTTGTTGCATTAGTTGTTCATATTGCACACAAAGATGTCACTGCAGGAACCTGTCCAGAAGGATCAGTGAGAAAATATAGAGCTTTTTCTGGAGGTATATATATAAGGTGAAAAGAGAGGCAGCGGTAGAGGCTGGGAACAGAGCTGAGTGCAAGGAAGAAGAAGCATTCATCTCAATCCACACAAGACATTATTGCACTAACATTGAGAGCTGGATCGACGAAGTGTGAATCCTAAAGTTCTTCCTTTGTTTCTTACTTTTTTTCTTTGAATGATTAAAATGTTTGAGATGTTGAATGATATTTCGAATTCTGATTTGATTAATGAACCCATGAGCTAAAAACTCATTGGGTTGGGTTATTGGATGATACTCTAATTTACGTGTAATGTTGAAGTGTTGATCTAAATTATTTTACTGTTTCATTCAATTTGTGTTTGTTAAGTTGCATGCATGTATACTCTAGACATAGGTGAATGTATGACATGTTCATAAACATAATCCAATTCTAAAAAGGTTAGGTTAGTTAGATAAAAAATTGGATGATGCAAGTGGGCGTTTAACAAAATACTCATAGTAAACTCTAAAAATAGAGCAGCGTTCGCAAAAAATAAGGAGAAATTAGTGTTGGGTATCACATCTGAAGCATATATACATATAGTGCTTAGGGTGAGGTATCCTAAAGTTTTGCTCTTGAAAGAAACAAACCACTATAGATCTATTCTGAGAAGTAAATTGATTTAGATTTTGCTGAGGCATTATTGGTTTATTAAGGGTAGATTCCTAGTAACCTCGACCTTCCCATTCAACAGTGTAAACCCTCCTAACTTTATCTTAGTATCTTTTCCATTGCAATTTGATAAGTTGGTTGATTTAAATTTTGAAAACATTATTATCAATTTATTTGACATCACATTTCTATTATTATCTTTGCCAAAACATAGTTCATACTCCTTATAGTAATAACTAAATTGAATTAATCCTATCTGATCCTTGTGGAGACGAACTTTCTTACTACTATATTACTTGATTTGACATGCACCTTTGCACAATTCACACATCATATTTACATGCGATAAAGATACATCCAGAGGTGATGAGCACCAATGTAGATGGTGAAGAAGGGTCTAATAATGATGATCATTCTCATCGTAATGGTGAAGAATTTAGTGATCTGATGCGGATGAGGTCCAAGACGATATCGACGATTAGGGCGTGGAGAAGGGTTAAGATGTACACTTACCTTTGGTCGAGAACCCGAGTCATGGTATATTTATACAGAATGACCCTAGGGCCCACATGTTGAGCATAGACCTCAACGCGGTGCTTGCACTCAAGTTCCCTGGGTACCAGATATAATATTTGCTCACTGATTGGGGGCAGATTCATAGTTTAGAGAGTTATTCACTGGGCAAAAGTTCTAGAATAAGGCAGACTGTATTTTCCAGCAGGCAGTATATTATGAATGCGTCGATGGAGTACAAAGTCATGAAGTCTACACTGACTTTATATCTTAGGGAATACTTGACGACTGAAGAAGGGTGTAGCTTACGGGTTCGGGATGCATTAATACAAAGGACTCAACCGTGGACAACTTGAAGATTAGAAGGGCCCTATACATGCATGACTGCACGTATGACGCAAGACCACTGCAAACTGGATGTGAAAATAATATGCAATTACGTTATGCCATTGGTAAAAGACATGCCCACCATTACTGTATCGATCCTTATCACCGACATGCAAGCCCAGTTCTAGTGCATGGTGTCGTACAAGAAAGCATAGTGGGTGAAACAAATGGTAATAGAGTAGTTGTACAGTGACTAGGATGTGTCATACAATGAACTTCATGCGTGGATATCTGCGATACAGGAGTGCATGCTAGGTATCGTGGTTGATTTCCAAAATTGCCTTGCAAGGGCCTAGAGGACGAACTACAACCGAGGAGAAGAATTTTTCACCAGTTGTTTTGGACGTTTGATCCATGTGGATGAATCACCTTTTCCATTGTGGAGTCAAAGAACTGTGAATTGTGAGAATTTTTATTGATGAACTTGCGGAAGCATGTTGTCAAGCAAGATAACATTTGCATTATCTCTAATAGATTGAAGGGACTAGTTGTTGCGGTTAGGCATTCTGGGGTTTCATGGAGGTCTGTTTATTGCACCTGCCACATCGAAGTCAACTTCCACTAAGAGTACAAGAACAAAGACTACTACAAAGAACTCGTGAACATGGATAAAAAATCACGTTTAGAATTTTATTTTTAAATAGTATGAATCACTTTACTAAAAGTAATTCTAACGTGTCATATTAGAATACATACGTAGGGTACAAGCTTGAACCACATCAATTCAGGCATAGGCTGGCCAGGCTTGAGGCTGATATGGTGAGGGTAATCAATCCTTTCTGGCAGTGGTTGGGTAGCATGAAGCCGTGGCAATATGCACAAAGTTACGATTATAGGTATTGATATGGTCATATGATAACCAACCTCGTAGAGGTGATTAACTCCGTCTTGAAGCGTACACGTCATTTGTCAATTTAAATTGTTCTCAACTATGTTCTACATGCTGGCAACATTGATGCAAAGAATGGAAAAAATGGGTTTGGGCTAGTCTTTTGCAAATATGAAAGGGTTTGGGTAAAATTTCAGGCCTAGATTTTAGGTCGGGGTTGGGCTTGGGCAAGCATAAACTATGTTAATATCATGCTTAGACTCGACCCGATCCATGAACACCTCTAGTTAGATCATCAAAGTCTTGTTTTTAACAATTGATTTTGATTTTTGGTTCTTTTTCTCTTGTTTTTTCTTGAAACTAAAAATGGCAAGAAACCAAGAGCCTAGAGAAGGTTAAAAATGGTGGAATCCAAGTGAAGCAGATGGAGGCGGGACACATTTATGTGGAGGAGGTTAGGAAGGTCAACGCTCGGAGAGCAAGGTTAATTAATGCTGTAACACCCAAAACTCGAAAATCGTCATCGATTAGGGTTCTGATGTCTTACTGTTCATTTATCACAGTTTATCTTTCACATCATGTTATTCAGCTTTATTTATTAAAGAATTGCACTTCACACGTTATATATATCGTCATTTAATCAGAAACACAATTCAACAAGGGCAAAAAGGTCATTTTCGACATTTTTGTAGACTTCTATCTGTACCTGTTGGACAAGTATCGATAATTGACAAGTCAGTAAACAGTTCAAAAATAGTGTAGACTTCTAACGATACAAGTGTCAATTCTACCGATACAAGTGTCTCTTCTATAAAAACAAGTCTTACTTCTACCGATACTAAAAACTCCAAACAGCTAAAAGTCTCACCCTGCAACTTCTACCGATACATCAAAACACATAACTACTGATACTTGTAATTCAACTACCGATACAACCCAAGTCAATGAGCAACCTCTCTCCAACCCTATACTTCTACCGATATATGCATGGATTCTACCGAAACAAGTTTGCAGAATCTCAAGAATTATGCCAAACCACAAGTTTATTAGCACAAACATACATAACTTCAAATATGCATTAAGCAACACACAAAATACGTAGTTTCCAATTCATTACATAGAATTTAAGTCTATACTCTAATTTACATTACATGCATTTCTACATTCAATATTCCATCAACATAATCAGATTTTACCATCTCTACTACAAAAAAACAAAAGATAACATCATCCTAGTACATGCCATAAGATCTAATGATGCAAGAACTACTAACAAACTCCACGATAGTGTGACTTCGCAGGGATGACGATGATTCGATCTTCAATCAGCAAAACGATCTACAAAACAACAACAACATTTCTGGTAAGCTTCATAGCTTAGTAAGTTCGATAGTTTAAGGAGTTACCACCATTTGTAATAAGCAACAATAGCTCAACCGAGCCAAGATATTTCCATTGTTCTTGAGTTAATTAAAACTTCATTTCCCTGTCTATAACTTTCCGTTACCAATACTCAATGCTGCTCACACGAGCTATAGAGGACTCGTAACATATGCAGTACCCTAGCCATTGGTACGGTGTCTGTCTGTAAACTGTCCCCTTAACGATCTGCTCACACGAGTTGCCAAGAGTAAGCATAAAGAATCAATCCTAACCATCAAAAGGCCTATAATCCATTTAGGATTCATATCTCTTTTTTTGAATCACGATGCTGCTCACACAAGCTGTCAAGGACTCGTAATATATGTGGTACCCCAGCCATCGTGTCGATACTTTTTCAACGACATAAAGCGTACTATCTTTTTCGTTTCATATCCTTGATCTCTTCAATGCCAAATTCTTCCGATTTGCTAAACATTGACAATATACATACAAGAAATATTAAGTAAAATTTACATTACTAACTTACCGGACTGAATTGCAGTTGAGGAAAGACTTAGGGACTAATCTGCTAATTTCCCTTTTCTGCGATCTATAACACGATCGTAGTCTACATCCACAAATCATTCAATTTCTTGCATTAAAACACTTAATCAGATCATATAACATAATTCGATCCTTTTTGGTAAAATTATGATTTTACCCCTAACCTTTTACTTTTATTCATTTTAGTCCTTAAACACTATACATGCAAAATAACTTATTTCTTTCTAAACCCACATCAGTTGAATGTTCATATCCCTCATACAAGTCCTTACAATCCAACTATTTCACATCAAGTACACACAATTTCATCATTCAATCAATTTGGTCCTTAACCCAAAAGTCATCAAAATCATTTAACAAAATCAACCAATCTATCAATCAAACTTTCAAAACTTTCATAAAATTCAAATAACAAGCGTATTCAACAATGGTAAAATATTTAACATTTTACAAAATCACAAATTAGTCTTTGGGTTAGCTAGACTAAGCTTATACAGACTCAAAAACATAAAAATTACTAAAATGGACGAAGTTTGCTTAGTCAATCTTCAACACAAAGCTTGGCCGATTGTAAGGTTGTTCTCTAGGGTTTTTCTTAAAGAAAAAGATGAAAAGAAGAATACGAAAATGATGTTTAATTCTTTTAATTTTAACTAAAATAGGTTTTCTCATAATTTACTTAATTACCCTCAATAAATCTTATGATTTTTCATTCAACCTAGTCAAAACCGTCCACTCTTATTGAGGATGGCATATTTACCTTTTAAGGACTTTAGCTTATTATGCAATTAACATCTAGTGCCCTTAATTAATGGAACTCTACCTTTGTACTCTTTACAATTCAGTCATTCTTATTAAATTAACTATTTAAACGGTAAAATTTCTTAACCAAAATTTAATATGACATTCATGATGCCATGAATAGAAAATAACTAATATTTATGTCTTGACTCATCGGAGTTGTGGTCTCGAAACCACTGAAAATCGGGCTGTTACAACTCTCCCCCCTTAGGGAAATTTCGTCCTGAAATTTCTTACCAGTAAATAGGTTAGGGTACTGTGATCTTATTGAATCCTCTGTCTCCCAAGTGACTTCTTCTAACCCATGACGATTTCACAATACTTTCACCGGTGGTACTCTCTTGTTCCTCAGCTCTTTTACTTTGCGAGCCAGTATTCTAACCGGTTCCTTTGAATACGACAAATCCAGCTGAATCTCAACCTCCATAGGTGTAATCACATGGGAAGGATCTGATCTGTACTGTCTCAGCATCGAAATATGAAATACATTATGGATCTTTCTAGTTCCAGTGGTAAAGCCAACTTATATGCTATAAGAGCAACTTGTTCAATGACCTCATATGACTCGATATACAGCGGACTAAACTTTCCTTTTTTGCCAAACTGTAGCACCTTTTTCCAAGGTAAAATTCTCAGGAAAACTCGGTCTTCCACTACAAGTTCTATATATTTTCTTTTAAGATCTACATACGACTTCTGTCAGTCAAATGCTGCTTTCAAACAATCACGAATTACCCGCACCTTGTCCTTAGTCTTATGAACCAAGTCAGTTCCAATTAACTTAGGCTCACTCAACTCTGACCAATACAAAGGTGTTCTGCATTTCCTACTGTATAATACTTCAAACGATGCCATTTTAATACAAGACTGATTGCTATTATATGCAAATTCTACCAACAACAGATATTTTTCCCAACTACCCTCAAACTCAAGTATATAGCACTGTAGCATATCTTCAAGAATTTGTATCACCCGCTCTGATTGACCATCCGTTTGCGGATGATATATAGTGCTGAAATCCAGCCTGGTTCCTAAAGCTTCATGCAACTTACCCTAGAACCTCGAGGTAAAACGTGGATCCCTATCGGAGATAATATAGGCTGGTACTCCGTGTAGTCGTACGATCTCGGACACATGTAAAATCACAAGGTCATAATCTTTTAACAGCTCTAACCATCGACGCTGTCGCAAATTCAACTCCCTCTACGTCATTAGATACCTCAAATTCTTATGGTCAATAAACACATGACATCTCTCCCCATAAAGGTAGTGACGCTAAATCTTTAATGCAAAGACTATAGCAACTAACTCCAGATCATGAGTCGGATAATTCTTTTCATGAGGTTTTAACTGTCGGGAGGCATAAACTATCACTTTCTCATCTTGCATCAAAACGCATCCCAACCCACTTAAAGATGAGTCACTGTAAACAACGAACTCTTTTCTCGACTCTAGCTGCGTCAGGATCGGAGCTTCAGTTAACAACTTTTTCAACTGATCGAAACTTTTTTGGCACTTATTAGACCAAACGAATTGATATTTTTATGTAGCAACTTCATCATCGGCAAAGCTATGATAGAGAAATCTTTCACGAACCGATGATAATAACCTACTAATCCCAAGAAACTATGTACTTCGAAGACATTCTTCGGTACGTTCCAATTGAGAATAGTCGAGACTTTGCTCGGATCAACCTGTATTCCCTTCGAAGATAGTACGTGTCCCAAGAATCCAACCTTTTGAAGTCAGAATTCACATTTACTTAATTTTGCATACAATTATTTTTCTCGTAAAATCCGTAATACCTCTTTCAAATGCTGAGTATGCTTTGATTCGATCATGGAGTAGATCAATATGTCATCAATAAACATAACCACAAACCTGTCCAACTGAGGCTGAAATACTCTGTTCATCAAATCCATAAATGTTGCAGGGATGTTAGTCAACCCAAACAAAATAATCAGGAACTCATAATGACCATACTAAGTTCTGAATGCAATTTTCATTATATCAAAATCTTTCACTCGCATCTGGTAGTAACCTGACTGGAGGTCTATCTTAGAGAATACGGTTGCACCTTTTAGTTGATCTAATAACTCATCTATCCGAGGCAATGGGTACTTATTCTTGATTTTCATTGTATTTAGTTTCTTGTAATCTATACACATTCGCATCGATCCATCTTTCTTTTTCACAAATAACACAGGCGCACCCCAAGGTGATACGCTAAGTCGTATGAACCCTCTATCTAACAATTCTTGTAGCTAAGCTTTTAATTATTTCAACTCGATGGGTGTCATTCTGTATGGTGAAATTGAGATCGGAGAGGTACAAGGTAACAAAAAAAACCGAACTCTACCTCTCTGGTCGGTGGCAAACCCGATCATTCTTCTAGAAACACATCTGCATACTCATTGACAATTAGTACCTATTTCAACTCGATTCCCGAAGCCCATGTATGCCAGGAATGCTTTACAGTTTCTACGAACCATCTTCTATGATGAAATAGCTGAAATCACTCTGGTTTCTCTATTCAACCTGCCAGACTCCATTGTAATCACTTCACCTGTCGGGCATTTCAATCTAATTTGTCGTTACTTACAATTTACAACTGCATCGTGCTCAGATAACCAATCCATGCCCAATATCACGTCTAACTTGGTGAATGGAAATAACATTATATCAACAAAAAATTCACAACTCTGAACTTTCAGTGGACATTTACGACATACCAAGTTAACAATAACACTATGACCCAATAGGTTTGTGCCTTGCACATCAAATTCAATCGACTCAACAAACAATTTCTTATCAGTAGCTAAGGTAATGTAAATATATGAATGAGTCGATCCCGGTCAATCAAAGTACACATAATATCATTAAAAAGATAGAATATACCAGTCATAACATCAAAAGCGATAGCCTCTTCTTTAGCTCGGATGGCATAAGTCCTTGCAGGTGCTCGAGCTTCTGACCTGTTTACATTATCTCTGTTTTCATTTTGATTTCCACCTGCACTGCTATTCTGCCCCAAGTGTCTACAATTCTGTGGTGTCACTAGAGGGTTAACGTTTCGATCTTCCTTTTTTCAAAATTCATCGAATAATTTTGCATGAAGTGATCGGAACCTTCACATTGGAAACAAGTTCCCTTAATCAACCGACATTCACCTAAATGGATTCTTTTATAATGCTCACACACCAATTTTGGCATGTTACGAACACTGGCCACATTGTCAGCTGGCCGATTCTGAAATCTGGATTCTGGTGATCCTTATTAGCTCCTACTTAAAAAGCTGGGAGAAACTACTCCTCGAACTTCGTTATCTCTGAATTTCTTTGGTGGTGGCATTAAGAAAGTTCTAATAGGATTCTTTTTCCCAAAATCTCAAACTCCCTTCTCTCTATTTCTTCTGGTGGTATACTTCCTCTATTTTCTATTCTCTGTCTACCAAGACGACAAATGGTCGTATTTTTGAACCACCTACTATCATTTTTATTTCATCGTTCAAACCGTCCTCAAATTGGACACACATAGCCTCGTCTTTAGGTACAATCTCCCGTGCATATTTGTTGAGAAATATAAACTCTCGTTCATATTCTACTACAGTCTTGTTTCCTATCTCAACTCTAGGAATTCTTTCTTCTTTTTATCCAAATACTTTTGCTAACATATTTCTTTTTAAACTCTGTTTGGAAAATTCCCAAGTAACCTCGTTTTCTAACATCACTGCTACAATCATTTCCCACCAATTATAAGCTTAATCTTTTAGTAATGAAACAACACATCTCACAAAATCTTCAAGCGGACAAGCCATTTCATTCAGTACCCTTTAAGTGTTTTCCAACCAATACTCAACTCTAGATGGATCATTTTCTATATTTCCACAGAATTCTTCTGCCCCAACTTTCTTACCCTATCTATTGGAATACGACGCCTTTGTTCTAGTACAACAAGAGGTGGTGGCATTACAAGAGGTGTCACAGGTTGGGCAGTAGGCTGTGTAGCTGAGGGTAGAGGAGGTGGCGCCATACAATTGTTCTGCATAAATTTTGAGAATCACTGTCCCATTAAGCCGAAGAATATGTTCGCTTTTTGTTATCGGCAATATAGGTGCCCCATGATTAACCCCGGAATCACTCGTCGAGTTATTTCTGTTTACTTTGTTGGTTTCCTTTCTTTAAGAATCGGGCATCTTCACTTTTATTTGCAAAAACTATGTTTAGATCGGTTTTATCTGTATCACACAATCTCAGGTTCATATGGCATGTACTATTAAATCATTTAATACAATCATAACTGTTCGAGAAACGACTAAACCATAAGCTCTGATACCACTAAATATAACACCAAAAACCTAAAAATCGTCATCGATTAAGGTTCCGATGTCTTACTGTTCATTTATCATAATTTACTTTAACATCATGTTATTCAGCTTTATTTATTAAAGAATTGCACTTCACACGTTATATATATCGTCATTTAATCATAAACACAATTCAACAAGGGCAAAAAGGTCATTTCCAACATTTCTGGAGAGTTCTACCGATACCTGTTGGATAAGTATAGATAGTTGACAAGTCAATAAACAGTTCAGGAATAGTGCAGACTTCTATCGATACAAGAGTCAGTTCGATAGATACAAGTGTCTCTTCTACCAAAACAAGTCTTACTTCTACCGAAACTAAAAACTCTAGAGAGATAAAAGTCTCACCCTACAACTTCTATCGATACAAGAATACAAACTACCGATACGTTAAAACGCAACTACCGATACAACTCAAGTTAGTGAACAACCTCTCTCCTACCCTGTACTTCTACTAATACATGCATGAGTTATACCAAAACAAGTATGCAAAATCTTAAGAATTATGCCAAACCACAAGTTTATCAACACAAACATACATAACTTCAAATATGCATTAAGCCAACACACAAAATACATAGATTCCAAGTCATTACATTGCATTTTAAGTCTATACTCCAATTTACACTACATGTAGTTCTACATTCAACATTCCATCAACATAATCAGATTTTACCATCTCTATTACAAAAAAAAAAATGCTAACATTATCCTAGTACATGCCATAAGACCAAGTGATGCAAGAACTACCAAAAACTCTGCGATAGTGTGACTTCACAAGGATGACGATGATCTGATGTTCAATCAGCAAAACGATCTACAAAACAACAACATCTTTTGTAAGCTACATAGCTTAGTAAGTTAGATAGTTTAAGGAGTTACCAACATTTGTAATAAGCAACAATAGCTCAATCGAGCCAAGATAATCCCATTGTTCTTGAGTTAATTACAACATCATTTCCCTGTCTATAACTTTATGTTACCAATACCCAATGCTGCTCACACGAGCTATAGAGGACTCGCAACATATACGGTACCCTAGCCATCGGTACGGTGTCTGTCTGTAAACTGTCCCCTTAACGATGCTGCTCGCAGAGCTGTCGAAGTATGCATAAAGCTAAAAATAGAATTTACAATTTATTAATCTAATTTAAAATTAATAAATTTAAATCTGAAAATTTAATTAGATTTTTCAAACTTTCAAACATAATAAAGTTTATCTATTTAAGTATAAAAATAAACTAGTTTAATTTAGTTAAAATATAGTTCTAAATAAGTAATTTTTATTATTTTTATTTAAACGTAAATTAATTAATATTTAAAATTAGAATTCACGTTATATTAATCTAGTGCAAAATTAATAAATTTTTAATAAATTTTGTTTAAATTTAAAATTAAATTGTTTTTAAATTTAAGTATATTAAAAATAAAATAAATGAATTTAATTAAAATATAGTTCATTAATTTATAATTAATTTAATTCAAAAATTGAAAATTTAAAAGAATAAATATTTAACAATAATAGAATATAAAAATAAATATTACACCTTTGATAATTTTAAAAAAAATTTCTATTTAGATCACCTAATATTAATAATTTACAATTTTATCAATAATATTTGTAAATTGATTAATATTTTCTTCTGACAGCACATGTTTTTCATACTTTGGTCAAACTTTTTCATGATTTACTACTTACCATTTTTGTTCTAAGCATGATTTTTAGTGATTATATATATATAAATATATATATATATATATATATTTATAATTTTTATTTCCTTTAAATATTTAATTATTTTTATAAATTTCTATTTTTTATAAAATTTTATATTTTTTTTCAAAATACCATAAGATTTTTATAAATTTGTAATTTCATTTTTATAAATTTATATTTTATATATTTTTCAAAATATTAATAACTGAAACTGATCTTTTATAAAAAAAAATAAAAAATATATAGTTTATTAAAACCACAATTAAAATGAATTTGGACACTCAAAATGGGTTTATTATTGACTTTGAAATCAACCTCTAGAATTATAGTTGTGAATAATACCATGAGAAGTCAAATTCGAATGAGTTTGGTTGCACTGAGAGAGGAGACTCGTTCATATTTGCGTTTACAACCTGCTACAATGACATTTCCCATATTGTATAGCAAGTTTTATTTAACTACTCCTTAGATACCAAATTTCCCTTTTTTTCTTTGTTTATAAAAACAATAATGGTGGGTTTTAACTTGTGATAATTATTGATAATTGTAATCATGAGATGTAGTGTGGTTGTTCACTCAATCTTTAATTACGAAGTCAGGGGTTTAATCTTCGCTAATGAGAATGAAACACATTTCATGACAAGTCGTTTACCACTTTGGGGAGCACCTGTAACGAGAGGATTAGTCATTGCCTACGAACAGTGAATATCTTGATTTTAACAAAAAAATATTGATAATTGTGAATAATAATTTTTTGAGTAACCAAATTTGAATATTTTAGGTAGCGTTGGGAGTGAGGATCCTTTGATATTTGCTTATATATTTGTCCAAGTTGAAGGAGGAAAATGAAAGGGTTAGTCATTGCTACCGATAGTGGACATTCTGGTCTCCACAAAAAAACTGTTGATAATGTGAATAATAATAGTAATACTTTGAGAAGTTAAATTTGAATATTTAGGTAGCGTCGGGAGCGGGAAACCTTTTACATTTACTATTGAATTTGAGCGCACATCGAAAATGAACTAAACAAGCAAAAAATCATTTTCGAAGCTTCAACCTACTCCACAATAGATCCTTAGCACTTGATATTTAACGCCCCGAAATATATAGGGTTAGAAGTAATAACTTACCAAAAAATGAATCTTAGTCTTGATGGTTAGGAGCACGGTGTACTCCATAGAGATCTTAGGTTTTATCTACACCTTTCCAATTGTTTTGTTTTATTTTTTAGCGAACTAGAATGAAAATCACCCTAACATATGTAATATTCCAAACATTAGGGGTTAGAATTTAAAAAAAATAATTCAAAATCGTATATTTTATTCAAACCATTTTTATAAAATTAAAATTATATATCTTTTATCTTCTAATCGTAATTTAAAATAACATTTTATCTTTTCTTTTAAAAATTCAAATAGAATTAAAAATTCCACTATCTTTTTAAATACTTATTTTAATTTGAAATTCAAATTAATCTTTTTTAAATCCTAACTAGAATTCAAACTACTCCTTTTCAAATCCTAATACAATTTATCTTTTTTATTTCTATTTATTATTTATTATTCCCCATTTGTTATTTTATCATATTAAAACTCTAAACTATCTCTGTAACACCCCAAACCCGGCCTAGAAGTTATGATCGAATCTAGCGGACATTAACATGCTGAAAATCGGTTTTGCATGTAGAAATTATTAGTTATTGACGAATATAGTAAAAACCAAAATGAGTGCCCAAAATACTAAAAGCGAACCACCTAAAATATGCTATAAGTAATTTATTATTTATTTAAACTTAAATTAATTAATATTTAAAAATAGAATTTACAATTTATTAATCTAATTTAAAATTAATAAATTTAAATCTGAAAATTTAATTAGATTTTTCAAAATTTCAAACATAATAAAGTTTATCTATTTAACTATAAAAATAAACTAGTTTAATTTAATTAAAATATAGTTCTAAATAAGTAATTTTTATTATTTTTATTTAAACGTAAATTAATTAATATTTAAAATTAGAATTCACGTTATATTAATCTAGTGTAAAATTAATAAATTTTGTTTAACTTAAAATTAAATTGTTTTTTAAATTTAAGTATATTAAAAATAAAATAAATTATTTTAATTAAAATATAGTCCATTAATTTATAATTAATTTAATTCAAAAATTTTAAATTGAAAATTTAAAAGAATAAATATTTAAGAATAATAGAATATAAAAATAAATATTGATGGTAACTTTTATAATTATAAATATGAATAATTGTAAAACGATAACCCATCATAACTGAAACATAAGCTTACTAAATGTATTAGATTTTATTGAAACACTAAAATTAATAACATAGAATATTTCAATCACTTAGTTGTTAGTTAATGACATAATATATTAGATTTTACATGACATTGTCACTATATTTAACGTACCATGTGGCAAAGTCGACATAGCATTATGGTTTTCTTCAAATAACTAAAAAAAAAAATCAAATTACACCTGTGATAATTTTTTAAAAAATTTCTATTTAGATCACCTAATATTAATAATTTACAATTTTATCAATAATATTTGTAAATTGATTAATATTTTCTTCTGACAGCACATGTTTTTCATACTTTGGTCAAACTTTTTCATGATTTACTACTTACCATTTTTGTTCTAAGCATGATTTTTGATTTTTAGTGATTATATATATATAAATATATATATATATATATATTTATAATTTTTATTTCCTTTAAATATTTAATTATTTTTATAAATTTCTATTTTTTATAAAATTTTATATTTTTTTTCAAAATACCATAAGATTTTTATAAATTTGTAATTTCATTTTTATAAATTTATATTTTATATATTTTTCAAAATATTAATAACTGAAACTGATCTTTTATAAAAAAAAATAAAAAATATATAGTTTATTAAAACCACAATTAAAATGAATTTGGACACTCAAAATGGGTTTATTATTGACTTTGAAATCAACCTCTAGAATTATAGTTGTGAATAATACCATGAGAAGTCAAATTCGAATGAGTTTGGTTGCACTGAGAGAGGAGACTCGTTCATATTTGCGTTTACAACCTGCTACAATGACATTTCCCATATTGTATAGCAAGTTTTATTTAACTACTCCTTAGATACCAAATTTCCCTTTTTTTCTTTGTTTATAAAAACAATAATGGTGGGTTTTAACTTGTGATAATTATTGATAATTGTAATCATGAGATGTAGTGTGGTTGTTCACTCAATCTTTAATTACGAAGTCAGGGGTTTAATCTTCGCTAATGAGAATGAAACACATTTCATGACAAGTCGTTTACCACTTTGGGGAGCACCTGTAACGAGAGGATTAGTCATTGCCTACGAACAGTGAATATCTTGATTTTAACAAAAAAATATTGATAATTGTGAATAATAATTTTTTGAGTAACCAAATTTGAATATTTTAGGTAGCGTTGGGAGTGAGGATCCTTTGATATTTGCTTATATATTTGTCCAAGTTGAAGGAGGAAAATGAAAGGGTTAGTCATTGCTACCGATAGTGGACATTCTGGTCTCCACAAAAAAACTGTTGATAATGTGAATAATAATAGTAATACTTTGAGAAGTTAAATTTGAATATTTAGGTAGCGTCGGGAGCGGGAAACCTTTTACATTTACTATTGAATTTGAGCGCACATCGAAAATGAACTAAACAAGCAAAAAATCATTTTCGAAGCTTCAACCTACTCCACAATAGATCATTAGCACTTGATATTTAACGCCCCGAAATATATAGGGTTAGAAGTAATAACTTACCAAAAAATGAATCTTAGTCTTGATGGTTAGGAGCACGGTGTACTCCATAGAGATCTTAGGTTTTATCCACACCTTTCCAATTGTTTTGTTTTATTTTTTAGCAAACTAGAATGAAAATCACCCTAACATATGTAATATTCCAAACATTAGGGGTTAGAATTTAAAAAAAATAATTCAAAATCGTATATTTTATTCAAACCATTTTTATAAAATTAAAATTATATATCTTTTATCTTCTAATCGTAATTTAAAATAAAATTTTATCTTTTCTTTTAAAAATTCAAATAGAATTAAAAATTCCACTATCTTTTTAAATACTTATTTTAATTTGAAATTCAAATTAATCCTTTTTAAATCCTAACTAGAATTCAAACTACTCCTTTTCAAATCCTAATACAATTTATCTTTTTTATTTCTAATTATTATTTATTATTCCCCATTTGTTATTTTATCATATTAAAACTCTAAACTATCTCTGTAACACCCCAAACCCGGCCTAAAAGTTATGATCGAATCTAGCGGACATTAACATGCTGAAAATCAGTTTTGCATGTAGAAATTATTAGTTATTGACGAATATAGTAAAAACCAAAATGAGTGCCCAAAATAGTTTTCAAACCTGATAGATCTCGTCATAGTTAACTCAGTGCAAGATAATCTGAACTTCCTTACGTTGTCCGATTCCAAGTCAGATATCTACCTGAACAGATAAGGATAAGACAACTGGTGAGTTACCATTCTTGGTATATAACCAAAATAAAATACAACTAAATTGTAATAACATAAGTAAACTTAATGACATTTACATAATCGGTATCGAACAGATCTAGAGTATCGCAGAGTTGTCAAATTACGAACCAAAGGAATCCTACGTGAAGTTGAACTCATTGTCACTTCAGATCTCAATAAGCAAATATAACACATAACCACGAAAGCAGAGACAGATTCATTTCAGACACATCGCAGAAGGTCAGACAATATGAATGCAAGATCTCGGCATAGATATAATACAAATACAATCATGTCACATATACAATTACAGACGCAGATATGATACAAATATAGTTACAGATGCAAACATGATATCCCCATCCGTTATACACCATCACCGTCCAACCCAACACACCATATAAGTATATCATACTATCCAGGCCTACACACCATATAGTGTCAGTATATCACGTTGCAGTGTTCACAATTTCACTGCCAGATCAGATATAATCTCAAATGGTTTAATCACTGAAACAATTCAAATAACTTCTTTCAATTCATATTTCCTAAACCATGCAGGTGTTGAGAACATATGAAAAATATGTATAATCTACCAATAGACGTGATCATACAATCCCAGTATAACAATGTGCTGAGATTATTCGTAACCATTTCGTATAGTTATCCATATACCACATATCCTTAATCAAAACAGTAACACAGAAGCGTACCTGTATGCTTAGCAGAATACGAATCGCACCTGAATGGAATACACACTATATGGCATCCAATCAAAGTCAAATTACACATTATCGAGTCGCTAATAAGTTTCTTATATCAATGTAACCTACGTACATAAAGCATATTGTAAATTGACAAATCACAAATATCGAGTTTATAGCTTATTGTAGACCATGCGTCTGAAAACAATATACACACACCTTGACACATGCTCATGTGTCAGCCCATATGCCCTAGAACAGTATACACACACCCTGACACACGCCAATGTGTCAACCCATGTGTCTTAGAACAATATACACACACCATGACACACGTCCGTGTGCCAACCTGTGTGCCTCAAAACAGCATACACACACCCTAACACACGCCCGTGTGCTAAACCATTTGCCTCCTCCAACTTATTTTAATGACACTAACCCTGGACACACCCCTATGTGCTTTCAAACAACACCGTTTCGACAGGAAAAAACGCAGAAAAACACAAGAAATGTACAGGGGTTTTGATACCCACCTGTTACACGACTATATAGAAGCAACATAGATGATTCCAAAGCCTAAAAAAACTCATTATAATGACCAGATCAGACAATTAAACCAAATAAAATTGCTTGACTTAACATCCAAACTGAAGTTACGTCGAAGAACTTCGATACAAGATCTTGAATCGAAACTTACCGTCAAACAAGTTAAACCAAAAAGGAGAAGTCAATGCCGCGTAGAATTAATTGAACATAAAATGACAAAAGAGAAGATGACACGGGGTAAAGAGAATCCCCACGAACTAGATGTTAATACTCAATGAAAATCTAGGAAGCAAAATGAAACTTCCCCCATCCAAAAAAAAAAGTTTCATGCAGTTTAATTAACGTTTTAAAAATAAAAATCGATTCATAGCAAGCATAAATAAAAATATCCTCTTATTATTTCAGCATAGATTTGAACACCAAACCATAGGGTACAAAGAAACTTAACCATTGAACCACTAGGCTCATCATTATCATCAATTAATCAGAAATCACTAATAACTCAAATGTCCAAAGGTAAGGGGTTCATCAAATGGAAAACAATTAAGAAACAAAGTTCAAACCCAAAACCTCGCACACTCACACATAACACTAAACCATTGAACTAGATTAAATTACTTGAAAATTTTCAAAATTTTAACTCAAAATCGAAAAATAACCGCTCTTGGTTTCACTAACTAAATTTCTTCTAACCTGGTTTTTGGGATGTTACAACTCTTATCCACTTAAAAGAATTTCGTTATCGAAATTCTCACAGTCCTCTCCATCCTTAAACCATAAAATTCGAAACGTTCTCAGTCACACAAACTACCACACTGACACTGCACAATTCACTCTTATCAATATTTTTAACAATTTACTCAACACTTCAAATTATCACAACAACATATCACAAGAATCATTGATGATCTTTAGGTCGCGGATTCAAATTAATAGCACTCGTGCTCCTCTCATAGTCTGAAGTTGTTCAATCATATACTTTCAACCCATCGATTTAAATTGGGTTTCATCAACTCCTGTAGATTAGTCAACACTACCCAGGGTATCGCAACGGCCTACGTTTCATGATTGTTGCCCTCAAATGCGAGCATCCTAATCGATTCATAAACTTTCAAACAAAACTCTTTATCTGAAGAAAATAACTTAGTTCGAGTCCATCTCCAATATCTAACATGCCCTCACACAATAAGGCTACTTATACTCATTAGCTATTTACAGTTTCAAAAATTCTATGAGTTAGCTTAGTTTTACTTTTCATCTTAATCTTGATGTTTTGAACTAAGGTTTTCATCGAAGTCACACAGTCTTAACCAGAACGTAGTAAAAAGGACAGTGTAGTTTGTTTTAGTTCATTTAACACAACTAAAGTAAAGATACTTACAACATTGGCATCAGAGACTCATATTCTCTATTTACAGACTCAAAAATAATCAAAACCCGAACATACTTTATATGAGTCGTTACCAAACTCAATCAAAACTTCAGTTTTACTCAAAACACTTTTCAAAGACATTTTTGAACCCCAAAAATCATAGCCCGTGTTTTGCAATCGGGCTCAAATACCACTAAATATAACACTCCAATCTCAGCCTAAAATTTAGGATCGAATCTGGCGAAGATACATTAAAATGTTAAAAATCAGTTTTGCATGTAGAAATTATTATTTATTGACGAATTTAGTAAAAACCAAAATGAGTGCCAAAAAGAGTATTCAAACCCGATAGATCTTGTCATACTTAACTTAGTGCAAAACAATCCGAGCTCCCGTACATCATCCGAGCCAAAAATAGTTATGTGGGTATCCAGGAGAATGATTTTCAGTTCGTAAATATGAAAGTGAAGCTTCCTACTTTGGATGATCGGGTTTAGTTTACTAGGTGTATGGTAGTCCGAGTAGGAGTTCAAAGAGGGGGCTTTGGCCAGCTTTGTGGCATATTACTCACGGTGTTAAGGGCTCGTGGTTGTTAGCTGGTGATTTCAACGGTATATTGAATGATGATGAGAAGAAAGGGAGCCGAGGAGAATGAGAGCTTCGTGTCCGCTATTTCAACAATTTTATTCTGACTTTGGTCAGAAGGATGTTGGTTTCAAAGGCCTTAAATTTACTTGGAATAGGGGTGTGGTTTTCTAATGGTTGGATAGAGCTTTATGTAATGGTTCTTAGGATAAATTGTTACCGAATACGTTGGTGTATCACATCCATAAGATTAAATAGGACAATCGCCCTTTAACTATAAATGTTGGTCATCATGAGCCTGTAAGGATTTTTAGACCCTTTCATTTTTTGAGTTGTTGGTTGGATCATAAGGATTTTAGTCGTCTTGTGAGTGATAGTTGGAAACAGTGTGACGATTTGGGGAGAACTATTCAGAGCTTTGGTGAGGAGTGCAAAGTATGAAATAAGGAGGTGTTTGGACATATTATCGCCAAGAAACCATAGTTAATAGCTCGAATTATAGGGGCACAAAGATCTGTTGAGTGATTTCAAACAAGGATGATGGTTGATTTAGAAAAGAGTCTGCAAGCTGATCTAGAAAGGGTGTGAGATGACGAGGAGTTACTTTGGAATCAAAAATTGAGAAGGGATGGCTTATGCTTGGGGATAGGAATACTAAATATTTTCATTCCCTGGCTAGTCGAAGAAGAAAGATGAATCAAATTAAGGCATTGAGATTAGAGGTTAGAGAATGGTCTTATGATGAAGATCAAATTAAGAGAGTGGTAGTGGAATTTTTTATGAGACTCTATAATGATGATGGTATTAATGTTGGTTGCTGTCGATTCAAAACGAGTTTCCGATTATTGATTCAGAGCTCTCAAAGATAATGGAGCGTGGTTTGACCAAACAAGAGGTTCGAGGTGCACTATTTGAGATAGATCCTTTGAAGGCTCCAAAGATTGATGGACTACATGCGCAATTTTATCAGGCTCATTGGGATTCTGTGAGGGATTCAATTTTTGAGATGGTTTCCTCCGCTTTTGAGAATGGCTTTTTGGAACACTTTTTTAATAAAACGCTCATTGTCCTAATACCTAAAGGATTTGTTCCTAAATTTGTAACTCAACTCCGTCCTATAAGCTTGTGCATCGCGCATTATAAGATCTTGTCTAAGGTGATTGTGAATTGGCTAAAGCCAATTATGCCGATTCTGGTTGCGAAAAATCAGACCAGTTTTGTTAGTAGGAGACACATAATGGATAACGTGGTTGTAGCTTAGGAAGTCATACATTACATGACAATTCGAAAAGGGAAGAGAGGGTGGATGGCGTTGAAGATTGAAATGAAAAAAGCGTATAACAGGACTAGGTGAGATTTCATTCGGGACTCACTAGTTGATGCTAAGCTACCGACTAAACCCATTGCAGTGATAATGTTATGTGTGGCAACTCCTTCTTTTCAGGTGCTATGGAATGGTGGTGTCACTGAAGAATTCAAACCATCATGAGGTATACGACAAGGTGATTCGATTTCGTCGTATCTATTTGTTCTGACAATGGAGATTGGAAATCGATAGTTTTGGGAAGAGGGGGTCCACAACTATCGCATATATTCTTTTCCGACGACTTAGTGTTGTTTGGGAAAGCTAATGTGGAGAATGCGAGGGTCATGAAGGAGGTTCTTGATCAATTCTATGTTTTCTCGGGGCATAAGGTGAATGCTAGCAAATCAATGATTCATTTTTCTATGAATACTGCTGTCGCAATAAGAACTGCAATTACGGTTGTGTTTAAATTTCAAAACACTAAGGATTTAGGAAGATATTTAGGGGTTCCGGTGTTTCATAGTAGAGTAGAAAAGAACACATTCCAGTTCGTGGTGGATAAAGTACAAGCTAAGCTTAATGGTTTTGATGCTAAAATGTTGTTTATGGTAGGTAGAATTGTGTTGTCTAATTCGGTACTTTTAGCTATCCCGAGATATTTTATGCAGGTAGCTATGATCCCCGTTGGTATATGTGAAAAAATAGAATCTATTGTTTGCCAATTTGTCTAGGGATCTACAAGCAAGGGTAGAAAGATCTCTCTGGTCAATTGGGAGGAATGTTGCCAATCGGTAGAGCATGGAGGTCATGGACTTAGAAGGCTTGTGCCTTGGAATGCATCATTTTTTTATGAAACTTGCATATAATATTGTTATGAAAGGGGAGTCGCTCTGGGTTAGAGTGTTAAGGAATACGTACAAACTTTCTGAAGTTTGTCTCCAAGATATTTCAATGAGTAGATGTTCTTGTTAGTGGAGAACCTTAACAAAGGTATGGAAGCATTTTCGTGATAAGATGATGTGGAGGATAGGAGATGGCAGGACAGTTAGTTTTGGACATGATGAATGGGTTCTGAGGTTGGGAATCCTTCATGATTACCTTTTCTATGGGAAATATATTCCACCAAATGTGAAGGTTAGAGACTTTGTGGATAGTAATGGATGCTGGAAGATGACTGAGTTGTAGGATCTTTTTAGTAAGAATATATTGGAATACATCGTGGCTTGTCACCCTTCGAGGGATGAGTTTGGTGCTGATTTGTGTTGCTAGAAGTCGACGATGGATGGGAAATTCTCGGTCAAATCCGCGTATAGCTCCCTAACGATACAAGAGAATATTCAGAGTAATAGTTATTGGTGGTTATTCTGGAAGGTTGCTTTACCATCAAGAATTAAGCATTTTCCGTGTTTGGTTAAAAAAGCGGATTCTTACAATTTATGAAAGAGCAAGAAGATATCTAACAAATGATACAAGTTGCTATCTATGCGGAGGAACTCAAGAAACAGTGCAGCATGTGCTTCGCGATTGTCGGTTTGCAAAGGAGGTATGGTTGAAATTCATTTCTTTTGGCTTTGTTAGAGATTTCTTCGAGATGGATTTTAATGTGTGGTTGTTGTCGAACCTTAATGGGAATTTTAGATTGTGTAGTACTAATGTGGAGGCCAATATTATCTTTGCTGTTGCGTGCTGGAAGTTGTGGATGAATCGTAATGCATTTGTTTTCCAGCAAGCAAGGTTAGGGGTGGATCAATTTGTTATAGCGACTGAATGTTATGCACTGTATGTTAGTGAGGCTAATAGTAGGCGCACTAAGTTGCAGAATAGTGGGTTGTCTTTGGTGAAGTGGGTGCCGCCTAGAGATGGATGGGTGAAAGTAAACTCGGATGAAGCTGTGAGTATCAACGAGGAGTGGTCGGCAATTGGAGGGGTTATTCTTGATTCGAGTGGTAATTGGGTGGTAGGTTATCAAAGGTTTATTGGTCGAGGTTCATCTCTTAATGCGGAGCTTTGGACAATGCTTCATCGTTTGCAAATAGCCAAGGATCGTGGGTTTTGGCAGATAATGGTTGAGAGTGATTGCAAAATGGCAATGGATATGGTCAATGAGTTCTCTGCAGGGGTTTCAACAAAGACTTTAGTCAGATCAATCTTTGCTACCTCAAAATCATTTGTCTCAGTTGTTTTTCATTTTGTGAGAAGGGAAGGAAACTCGGTTACAAACTCATTAGCTTGAACAACTAGCACAACAGAGGGGAGCCTTCGTATTATTGATGTTCCAAATTTTCACATTAGAAAGTTGTTATCTGAAGATAAATTTGGTGAACCATATACAAGACTTTCCTGATATAAGGCAGCTTGATGCCTTCTTTTAATTATAAAAAAAAAAAAAAAAGTCTATTAATTGATGATGTGGTAATTGACATTAATGATTTGGCCGTTGATAGGTACAAAAATTTGAAAATTGATATGGCATTTGATGTGTGACAAAAAAGTTAAAAAATGATGATGTGATAGTTAATGTTGGCAATTGATGATGTGGCATGTTATAATTTTTTAGGTTTTTTATGTTTTGACTTCACGTCCAGAATAAATTTGGATAAATAAATGTTGAGATACAATTGAACTCATATGTTTTTTTGTCTTAATTCATTCTAGGTGTGTATTTTTAGTAATTTATATCTTTTTAGATTTTTAAAAATTATATTTAAAAATCATGTATATTTAGAATTGTATACAAATAATAATTGTTAAATTATAAAAATTATATAAAAATAACAGCTGACAAATTTTGAATGAAATGATTAGTATTAAACATCGCAACCGAAAATTGCAACAACTTAAACATCGATTTGCAGTTATACGAGCTACAATTGTAATTTCTGAGTTAAAAACATGTTTTTTAAACTTTTTTTTTAATTTTATAGTTTTTATTTATTATATATTTTTTAACTTTTTTTTTATAATTTTTAGAAATTTTGGAATCTTTTTTTGATTGCCATGTTATCTACCAAATCAATACAAAGTTGATGATCGTAGAAGCTTCAACAAAAAACATGACGGCTTGATTGATTATTAAATTATTTTAGTGTTTTTTTTTTATCATTTAAGCTTAAAATTTAATTAAATGGAATATTAAAATTAAATAAAATATTAAAATAATTTTTAATAAAATTAAAAGATCAAATAAGTTATTATGTTTAAATTTTTATATTTTCCTCACATTTAACATTTTTTTTACTTTTCATAATATAATAATAAATTATACGTGGGGTTCTCGACTTGGGAAGTGCCTCCACCTGCATTCGAGTGACTTTCAAATTAGGGACTGCGTAGGGTACCCAAATTTGCCTTGCCTTCTTCTCTTCTTCTCTTCCTCTCTTCTTTTCTTTTTTCCCTAGCTTTTTCGAATCAAGACACAATGTTGAATAAGTCGATGTTGATTGCTGCAAGAACAAGAAGCAGACAACAAAAAGCATTGTGTGGTGATAGTAGCAAGCAGAGGAAGAAGACACTGGCGGTTTAGAAGGTGTGGCAACAAATATGGCAACGCTGCAATCTTCCATCAATAATAAAGCGTCTTCGGATTTTTTAAAAACGGTCACCGATTCGGCAACCAGAGCACTCAAGTAAAAAAATTCAAAACCACATGGTGCCGGCAAAGAGAATGCTGACACAAAAAAATCAATTTATTTTAAAATTTTGAATTGGATCCGACAACGTGAACGCTAACACCTATTAAAAAAAAATTTCTTCCTTTTTATTCCCAGAATACTCATATTTTTTACGTGTGTTTGAAAAAATACATACCAGTGCTATCGAACATAATGTTGACACAAAAAACATTTTTTATAAACCAATCAATCATTGTGCAATCATTACGAGATGATGGTGGGTGGTACCGACACTGAGATTACCGACACCAATATGCACAATAATAAACATGTCAATTTCATAAATAGTTAATTTATTTGGATCAGTTTTGAAAATAAGTCTGCCATACAAGGTTGTTAAAATGGCTTTATATCTTCAGTATATTAACTTGTTTGAAGTTATTTCATATTATTTTCTTGGATGCAGTATCTCTTCATATAAATATCATATATGGTGCAACACCAAATTTATTAAAATGATTGATGAAAATATTCTCTTAAATTAATATTAAAAATATTTGAGATAATTTATATTTTTTCTATTCGTCACTCTATCTCTTTATCTATCTATATAATATAAATATGTCAACTTCATTTAAAATACTAAAAGCGAACCACCTAAAATATGCTATAAGTAATTTATTATTTATTTAAACTTAAATTAATTAATATTTAAAAATAGAGTTTACAATTTATTAATCTAATTTAAAATTAATAAATTTAAATCTGAAAATTTAATTAGATTTTTCAAAATTTCAAACATAATAAAGTTTATCTATTTAACTATAAAAATAAACTAGTTTAATTTAATTAAAATATAGTTCTAAATAAGTAATTTTTATTATTTTTATTTAAACGTAAATTAATTAATATTTAAAATTAGAATTCACGTTATATTAATCTAGTGTAAAATTAATAAATTTTGTTTAACTTAAAATTAAATTGTTTTTTAAATTTAAGTATATTAAAAATAAAATAAATGATTTTAATTAAAATATAGTCCATTAATTTATAATTAATTTAATTCAAAAATTTTAAATTGAAAATTTAAAAGAATAAATATTTAAGAATAATAGAATATAAAAATAAATATTGATGGTAACTTTTATAATTATAAATATGAATAATTGTAAAACGATAACCCATCATAACTGAAACATAAGCTTACTAAATGTATTAGATTTTATTGAAACACTAAAATTAATAACATAGAATATTTCAATCACTTAGTTGTTAGTTAATGACATAATATATTAGATTTTACATGACATTGTCACTATATTTAACGTACCATGTGGCAAAGTCGACATAGCATTATGATTTTCTTCAAATAACTAAAAAAAAAAATCAAATTACACCTGTGATAATTTTTTAAAAAATTTCTATTTAGATCACCTAATAATAATAATTTACAATTTTATCAATAATATTTGTAAATTGATTAATATTTTCTTCTGACAGCACATGTTTTTCATACTTTGGTCAAACTTTTTCATGATTTACTACTTACCATTTTTGTTCTAAGCATGATTTTTAGTGATTATATATATATAAATATATATATATATATATATTTATAATTTTTATTTCCTTTAAATATTTAATTATTTTTATAAATTTCTATTTTTTTTAAAATTTTATATTTTTTTTCAAAATACCATAAGATTTTTATAAATTTGTAATTTCATTTTTATAAATTTATATTTTATATATTTTTCAAAATATTAATAACTGAAACTGATCTTTTATAAAAAAAAATAAAAAATATATAGTTTATTAAAACCACAATTAAAATGAATTTGGACACTCAAAATGGGTTTATTATTGACTTTGAAATCAACCTCTAGAATTATAGTTGTGAATAATACCATGAGAAGTCAAATTCGAATGAGTTTGGTTGCACTGAGAGAGGAGACTCGTTCATATTTGCGTTTACAACCTGCTACAATGACATTTCCCATATTGTATAGCAAGTTTTATTTAACTACTCCTTAGATACCAAATTTCCCTTTTTTTCTTTGTTTATAAAAACAATAATGGTGGGTTTTAACTTGTGATAATTATTGATAATTGTAATCATGAGATGTAGTGTGGTTGTTCACTCAATCTTTAATTACGAAGTCAGGGGTTTAATCTTCGCTAATGAGAATGAAACACATTTCATGACAAGTCGTTTACCACTTTGGGGAGCACCTGTAACGAGAGGATTAGTCATTGCCTACGAACAGTGAATATCTTGATTTTAACAAAAAAATATTGATAATTGTGAATAATAATTTTTTGAGTAACCAAATTTGAATATTTTAGGTAGCGTTGGGAGTGAGGATCCTTTGATATTTGCTTATATATTTGTCCAAGTTGAAGGAGGAAAATGAAAGGGTTAGTCATTGCTACCGATAGTGGACATTCTGGTCTCCACAAAAAAACTGTTGATAATGTGAATAATAATAGTAATACTTTGAGAAGTTAAATTTGAATATTTAGGTAGCGTCGGGAGCGGGAAACCTTTTACATTTACTATTGAATTTGAGCGCACATCGAAAATGAACTAAACAAGCAAAAAATCATTTTCGAAGCTTCAACCTACTCCACAATAGATCATTAGCACTTGATATTTAACGCCCCGAAATATATAGGGTTAGAAGTAATAACTTACCAAAAAATGAATCTTAGTCTTGATGGTTAGGAGCACGGTGTACTCCATAGAGATCTTAGGTTTTATCCACACCTTTCCAATTGTTTTGTTTTATTTTTTAGCAAACTAGAATGAAAATCACCCTAACATATGTAATATTCCAAACATTAGGGGTTAGAATTTAAAAAAAATAATTCAAAATCGTACATTTTATTCAAACCATTTTTATAAAATTAAAATTATATATCTTTTATCTTCTAATCGTAATTTAAAATAAAATTTTATCTTTTCTTTTAAAAATTCAAATAGAATTAAAAATTCCACTATCTTTTTAAATACTTATTTTAATTTGAAATTCAAATTAATCCTTTTTAAATCCTAACTAGAATTCAAACTACTCCTTTTCAAATCCTAATACAATTTATCTTTTTTATTTCTAATTATTATTTATTATTCCCCATTTGTTATTTTATCATATTAAAACTCTAAACTATCTCTGTAACACCCCAAACCCGGCCTAAAAGTTATGATCGAATCTAGCGGACATTAACATGCTGAAAATCGGTTTTGCATGTAGAAATTATTAGTTATTGACGAATATAGTAAAAACCAAAATGAGTGCCCAAAATAGTTTTCAAACCTGATAGATCTCGTCATAGTTAACTCAGTGCAAGATAATCTGAACTTCCTTACGTTGTCCGATTCCAAGTCAGATATCTACCTGAACAGATAAGGATAAGACAACTGGTGAGTTACCATTCTTGGTATATAACCAAAATAAAATACAACTAAATTGTAATAACATAAGTAAACTTAATGACATTTACATAATCGGTATCGAACAGATCTAGAGTATCGCAGAGTTGTCAAATTACGAACCAAAGGAATCCTACGTGAAGTTGAACTCATTGTCACTTCAGATCTCAATAAGCAAATATAACACATAACCACGAAAGCAGAGACAGATTCATTTCAGACACATCGCAGAAGGTCAGACAATATGAATGCAAGATCTCGGCATAGATATAATACAAATACAATCATGTCACATATACAATTACAGACGCAGATATGATACAAATATAGTTACAGATGCAAACATGATATCCCCATCCGTTATACACCATCACCGTCCAACCCAACACACCATATAAGTATATCATACCTATCCAGGCCTACACACCATATAGTGTCAGTATATCACGTTGCAGTGTTCACAATTTCACTGCCAGATCAGATATAATCTCAAATGGTTTAATCACTGAAACAATTCAAATAACTTCTTTCAATTCATATTTCCTAAACCATGCAGGTGTTGAGAACATATGAAAAATATGTATAATCTACCAATAGACGTGATCATACAATCCCAGTATAACAATGTGCTGAGATTATTCGTAACCATTTCGTATAGTTATCCATATACCACATATCCTTAATCAAAACAGTAACACAGAAGCGTACCTGTATGCTTAGCAGAATACGAATCGCACCTGAATGGAATACACACTATATGGCATCCAATCAAAGTCAAATTACACATTATCGAGTCGCTAATAAGTTTCTTATATCAATGTAACCTACGTACATAAAGCATATTGTAAATTGACAGATCACAAATATCGAGTTTATAGCTTATTGTAGACCATGCGTCTGAAAACAATATACACACACCTTGACACATGCTCATGTGTCAGCCCATATGCCCTAGAACAGTATACACACACCCTGACACACGCCAATGTGTCAACCCATGTGTCTTAGAACAATATACACACACCATGACACACGTCCGTGTGCCAACCTGTGTGCCTCAAAACAGCATACACACACCCTAACACACGCCCGTGTGCTAAACCATTTGCCTCCTCCAACTTATTTTAATGACACTAACCCTGGACACACCCCTATGTGCTTTCAAACAACACCGTTTCGACAGGAAAAAACGCAGAAAAACACAAGAAATGTACAGGGGTTTTGATACCCACCTGTTACACGACTATATAGAAGCAACATAGATGATTCCAAAGCCTAAAAAAACTCATTATAATGACCAGATCAGACAATTAAACCAAATAAAATTGCTTGACTTAACATCCAAACTGAAGTTACGTCGAAGAACTTCGATACAAGATCTTGAATCGAAACTTACCGTCAAACAAGTTAAACCAAAAAGGAGAAGTCAATGCCGCGTAGAATTAATTGAACATAAAATGACAAAAGAGAAGATGACACGGGGTAAAGAGAATCCCCACGAACTAGATGTTAATACTCAATGAAAATCTAGGAAGCAAAATGAAACTTCCCCCATCCAAAAAAAAAAGTTTCATGCAGTTTAATTAACGTTTTAAAAATAAAAATCGATTCATAGCAAGCATAAATAAAAATATCCTCTTATTATTTCAGCATAGATTTGAACACCAAACCATAGGGTACAAAGAAACTTAACCATTGAACCACTAGGCTCATCATTATCATCAATTAATCAGAAATCACTAATAACTCAAATGTCCAAAGGTAAGGGGTTCATCAAATGGAAAACAATTAAGAAACAAAGTTCAAACCCAAAACCTCGCACACTCACACATAACACTAAACCATTGAACTAGATTAAATTACTTGAAAATTTTCAAAATTTTAACTCAAAATCGAAAAAAAACCGCTCTTGGTTTCACTAACTAAATTTCTTCTAACCTGGTTTTTGGGATGTTACAACTCTTATCCACTTAAAAGAATTTCGTTATCGAAATTCTCACAGTCCTCTCCATCCTTAAACCATAAAATTCGAAACGTTCTCAGTCACACAAACTACCACACTGACACTGCACAATTCACTCTTATCAATATTTTTAACAATTTACTCCTCAACACTTCAAATTATCACAACAACATATTACAAGAATCATTGATGATCTTTAGGTCGCGTATTCAAATTAATAGCACTCGTGCTCCTCTCATAGTCTGAAGTTGTTCAATCATATACTTTCAACCCATCGATTTAAATTGGGTTTCATCAACTCCTGTAGATTAGTCAACACTACCCAGGGTATCGCAACGGCCTACGTTTCATGATTGTTGCCCTCAAATGCGAGCATCCTAATCGATTCATAAACTTTCAAACAAAACTCTTTATCTGAAGAAAATAACTTAGTTCGAGTCCATCTCCAATATCTAACATGCCCTCACACAATAAGGCTACTTATACTCATTAGCTATTTACAGTTTCAAAAATTCTATGAGTTAGCTTAGTTTTACTTTTCATCTTAATCTTGATGTTTTGAACTAAGGTTTTCATCGAAGTCACGCAGTCTTAACCAGAACGTAGTAAAAAGGACAGTGTAGTTTGTTTTAGTTCATTTAACACAACTAAAGTAAAGATACTTACAACATTGGCATCAGAGCCTCATATTCTCTATTTACAGACTCAAAAATAATCAAAACCCGAACATACTTTATATGAGTCGTTACCAAACTCAATCAAAACTTCAGTTTTACTCAAAACACTTTTCAAAGACATTTTTGAACCCCAAAAATCATAGCCCATGTTTTGCAATCGGGCTCAAATACCACTAAATATAACACTCCAATCTCAGCCTAAAATTTAGGATCGAATCTGGCGAAGATACATTAAAATGTTAAAAATCAGTTTTGCATGTAGAAATTATTATTTATTGACGAATTTAGTAAAAACCAAAATGAGTGCCAAAAAGAGTATTCAAACCCGATAGATCTTGTCATACTTAACTTAGTGCAAAACAATCCGAGCTCCCGTACATCATCCGAGCCAAAAATAGTTATGTGGGTATCCAGGAGAATGATTTTCAGTTCGTAAATATGAAAGTGAAGCTTCCTACTTTGGATGATCGGGTTTAGTTTACTAGGTGTATGGTAGTCCGAGTAGGAGTTCAAAGAGGGGGCTTTGGCCAGCTTTGTGGCATATTACTCACGGTGTTAAGGGCTCGTGGTTGTTAGCTGGTGATTTCAACGGTATATTGAATGATGATGAGAAGAAAGGGAGCCGAGGAGAATGAGAGCTTCGTGTCCGCTATTTCAACAATTTTATTCTGACTTTGGTCTGAAGGATGTTGGTTTCAAAGGCCTTAAATTTACTTGGAATAGGGGTGTGGTTTTCTAATGGTTGGATAGAGCTTTATGTAATGGTTCTTAGGATAAATTGTTACCGAATACGTTGGTGTATCACATCCATAAGATTAAATAGGACAATCGCCCTTTAACTATAAATGTTGGTCATCATGAGCTTGTAAGGATTTTTAGACCCTTTCATTTTTTGAGTTGTTGGTTGGATCATAAGGATTTTAGTCGTCTTGTGAGTGATAGTTGGAAACAGTGTGACGATTTGGGGAGAACTATTCAGAGCTTTGCTGAGGAGTGCAAAGTATGAAATAAGGAGGTGTTTGGACATATTATCGCCAAGAAACCATAGTTAATAGCTCGAATTATAGGGGCACAAAGATCTGTTGAGTGATTTCAAACAAGGATGATGGTTGATTTAGAAAAGAGTCTGCAAGCTGATCTAGAAAGGGTGTGAGATGACGAGGAGTTACTTTGGAATCAAAAATTGAGAAGGGATGGCTTATGCTTGGGGATAGGAATAGTAAATATTTTCATTCCCTGGCTAGTCGAAGAAGAAAGATGAATCAAATTAAGGCATTGAGATTAGAGGTTAGAGAATGGTCTTATGATGAAGATCAAATTAAGAGAGTGGTAGTGGAATTTTTTATGAGACTCTATAATGATGATGGTATTAATGTGGGTTGCTGTCGATTCAAAACGAGTTTCCGGTTATTGATTCAGAGCTCTCAAAGATAATGGAGCGTGGTTTGACCAAACAAGAGGTTCGAGGTGCACTATTTGAGATGGATCCTTTGAAGGCTCCAAAGATTAATGGACTACATGCGCAATTTTATCAGGCTCATTGGGATTCTGTGAGGGATTCAATTTTTGAGATGGTTTCCTCCGCTTTTGAGAATGGCTTTTTGGAACACTTTTTTAATAAAACGCTCATTGTCCTAATACCTAAAGGATTTGTTCCTAAATTTGTAACTCAACTCCGTCCTATAAGCTTGTGCATCGCGCATTATAAGATCTTGTCTAAGGTGATTGTGAATTGGCTAAAGCCAATTATGCCGATTCTGGTTGCGAAAAATCAGACCAGTTTTGTTAGTAGGAGACACATAATGGATAACGTGGTTGTAGCTTAGGAAGTCATACATTACATGACAATTCGAAAAGGGAAGAGAGGGTGGATGGCGTTGAAGATTGAAATGAAAAAAGCGTATAACAGGACTAGGTGAGATTTCATTCGGGACTCACTAGTTGATGCTAAGCTACCGACTAAACCCATTGCAGTGATAATGTTATGTGTGGCAACTCCTTCTTTTCAGGTGCTATGGAATGGTGGTGTCACTGAAGAATTCAAACCATCATGAGGTATACGACAAGGTGATTCGATTTCGTCGTATCTATTTGTTCTGACAATGGAGATTGGAAATCGATAGTTTTGGGAAGAGGGGGTCCACAACTATCGCATATATTCTTTTCCGACGACTTAGTGTTGTTTGGGAAAGCTAATGTGGAGAATGCGAGGGTCATGAAGGAGGTTCTTGATCAATTCTATGTTTTCTCGGGGCATAAGGTGAATGCTAGCAAATCAATGATTCATTTTTCTATGAATACTGCTGTCGCAATAAGAACTGCAATTACGGTTGTGTTTAAATTTCAAAACACTAAGGATTTAGGAAGATATTTAGGGGTTCCGGTGTTTCATAGTAGAGTAGAAAAGAACACATTCCAGTTCGTGGTGGATAAAGTACAAGCTAAGCTTAATGGTTTTGATGCTAAAATGTTGTTTATGGTAGGTAGAATTGTGTTGTCTAATTCGGTACTTTTAGCTATCCCGAGATATTTTATGCAGGTAGCTATGATCCCCGTTGGTATATGTGAAAAAATAGAATCTATTGTTTGCCAATTTGTCTAGGGATCTACAAGCAAGGGTAGAAAGATCTCTCTGGTCAATTGGGAGGAGTGTTGCCAATCGGTAGAGCATGGAGGTCATGGACTTAGAAGGCTTGTGCCTTGGAATGCATCATTTTTTTATGAAACTTGCATATAATATTGTTATGAAAGGGGAGTCGCTCTGGGTTAGAGTGTTAAGGAATACGTACAAACTTTCTGAAGTTTGTCTCCAAGATATTTCAATGAGTAGATGTTCTTGTTAGTGGAGAACCTTAACAAAGGTATGGAAGCATTTTCGTGATAAGATGATGTGGAGGATAGGAGATGGCAGGACAGTTAGTTTTGGACATGATGAATGGGTTCTGAGGTTGGGAATCCTTCATGATTACCTTTTCTATGGGAAATATATTCCACCAAATGTGAAGGTTAGAGACTTTGTGGATAGTAATGGATGCTGGAAGATGACTGAGTTGTCGGATCTTTTTAGTAAGAATATATTGGAATACATCGTGGCTTGTCACCCTTCGAGGGATGAGTTTGGTGCTGATTTGTGTTGCTAGAAGTCGACGATGGATGGGAAATTCTCGGTCAAATCCGCGTATAGCTCCGTAACGATACAAGAGAATATTCAGAGTAATAGTGATTGGTGGTTATTCTGGAAGGTTGCTTTACCATCAAGAATTAAGCATTTTCCGTGTTTGGTTAAAAAAGCGGATTCTTACAATTTATGAAAGAGCAAGAAGATATCTAACAAATGATACAAGTTGCTATCTATGCGGAGGAACTCAAGAAACAGTGCAGCATGTGCTTCGCGATTGTCGGTTTGCAAAGGAGGTATGGTTGAAATTCATTTCTTTTGGCTTTGTTAGAGATTTCTTCGAGATGGATTTTAATGTGTGGTTGTTGTCGAACCTTAATGGGAATTTTAGATTGTGTAGTACTAATGTGGAGGCCAATATTATCTTTGCTGTTGCGTGCTGGAAGTTGTGGATGAATCGTAATGCATTTGTTTTCCAGCAAGCAAGGTTAGGGGTGGATCAATTTGTTATAGCGACTGAATGTTATGCACTGTATGTTAGTGAGGCTAATAGTAGGCGCACTAAGTTGCAGAATAGTGGGTTGTCTTTGGTGAAGTGGGTGCCGCCTAGAGATGGATGGGTGAAAGTAAACTCGGATGAAGCTGTGAGTATCAACGAGGAGTGGTCGGCAATTGGAGGGGTTATTCTTGATTCGAGTGGTAATTGGGTGGTAGGTTATCAAAGGTTTATTGGTCGAGGTTCATCTCTTAATGCGGAGCTTTGGACAATGCTTCATCGTTTGCAAATAGCCAAGGATCGTGGGTTTTGGCAGATAATGGTTGAGAGTGATTGCAAAATGGCAATGGATATGGTCAATGAGTTCTCTGCAGGGGTTTCAACAAAGACTTTAGTCAGATCAATCTTTGCTACCTCAAAATCATTTGTCTCAGTTGTTTTTCATTTTGTGAGAAGGGAAGGAAACTCGGTTACAAACTCATTAGCTTGAACAACTAGCACAATAGAGGGGAGCCTTCGTATTATTGATGTTCCAAATTTTCACATTAGAAAGTTGTTATCTGAAGATAAATTTGGTGAACCATATACAAGACTTTCCTGATATAAGGCAGCTTGATGCCTTCTTTTAATTATAAAAAAAAAAAAAAAAGTCTATTAATTGATGATGTGGTAATTGACATTAATGATTTGGCCGTTGATAGGTACAAAAATT
>CM076902.1:42145305-42213137 GCA_039519145.1 Kokia cookei | reverse complement strand
AACCATAGGGTACAAAGAAACTTAACCATTGAACCACTAGGCTCATCATTATCATCAATTAATCAGAAATCACTAATAACTCAAATGTCCAAAGGTAAGGGGTTCATCAAATGGAAAACAATTAAGAAACAAAGTTCAAACCCAAAACCTCGCACACTCACACATAACACTAAACCATTGAACTAGATTAAATTACTTGAAAATTTTCAAAATTTTAACTCAAAATCGAAAAATAACCGCTCTTGGTTTCACTAACTAAATTTCTTCTAACCTGGTTTTTGGGATGTTACAACTCTTATCCACTTAAAAGAATTTCGTTATCGAAATTCTCAAAGTCCTCTCCATCCTTAAACCATAAAATTCGAAACGTTCTCAGTCACACAAACTACCACACTGACACTGCACAATTCACTCTTATCAATATTTTTAACAATTTACTCCTCAACACTTCAAATTATCACAACAACATATCACAAGAATCATTGATGATCTTTAGGTCGCGGATTCAAATTAATAGCACTCGTGCTCCTCTCATAGTCTGAAGTTGTTCAATCATATACTTTCAACCCATCGATTTAAATTGGGTTTCATCAACTCCTGTAGATTAGTCAACACTACCCAGGGTATCGCAACGGCCTACGTTTCATGATTGTTGCCCTCAAATGCGAGCATCCTAATCGATTCATAAACTTTCAAACAAAACTCTTTATCTGAAGAAAATAACTTAGTTCGAGTCCATCTCCAATATCTAACATGCCCTCACACAATAAGGCTACTTATACTCATTAGCTATTTACAGTTTCAAAAATTCTATGAGTTAGCTTAGTTTTACTTTTCATCTTAATCTTGATGTTTTGAACTAAGGTTTTCATCGAAGTCACGCAGTCTTAACCAGAACGTAGTAAAAAGGACAGTGTAGTTTGTTTTAGTTCATTTAACACAACTAAAGTAAAGATACTTACAACATTGGCATCAGAGCCTCATATTCTCTATTTACAGACTCAAAAATAATCAAAACCCGAACATACTTTATATGAGTCGTTACCAAACTCAATCAAAACTTCAGTTTTACTCAAAACACTTTTCAAAGACATTTTTGAACCCCAAAAATCATAGCCCGTGTTTTGCAATCGGGCTCAAATACCACTAAATATAACACTCCAATCTCAGCCTAAAATTTAGGATCGAATCTGGCGAAGATACATTAAAATGTTAAAAATCAGTTTTGCATGTAGAAATTATTATTTATTGACGAATTTAGTAAAAACCAAAATGAGTGCCAAAAAGAGTATTCAAACCCGATAGATCTTGTCATACTTAACTTAGTGCAAAACAATCCGAGCTCCCGTACATCATCCGAGCCAAAAATAGTTATGTGGGTATCCAGGAGAATGATTTTCAGTTCGTAAATATGAAAGTGAAGCTTCCTACTTTGGATGATCGGGTTTAGTTTACTAGGTGTATGGTAGTCCGAGTAGGAGTTCAAAGAGGGGGCTTTGGCCAGCTTTGTGGCATATTACTCACGGTGTTAAGGGCTCGTGGTTGTTAGCTGGTGATTTCAACGGTATATTGAATGATGATGAGAAGAAAGGGAGCCGAGGAGAATGAGAGCTTCGTGTCCGCTATTTCAACAATTTTATTCTGACTTTGGTCTGAAGGATGTTGGTTTCAAAGGCCTTAAATTTACTTGGAATAGGGGTGTGGTTTTCTAATGGTTGGATAGAGCTTTATGTAATGGTTCTTAGGATAAATTGTTACCGAATACGTTGGTGTATCACATCCATAAGATTAAATAGGACAATCGCCCTTTAACTATAAATGTTGGTCATCATGAGCCTGTAAGGATTTTTAGACCCTTTCATTTTTTGAGTTGTTGGTTGGATCATAAGGATTTTAGTCGTCTTGTGAGTGATAGTTGGAAACAGTGTGACGATTTGGGGAGAACTATTCAGAGCTTTGGTGAGGAGTGCAAAGTATGAAATAAGGAGGTGTTTGGACATATTATCGCCAAGAAACCATAGTTAATAGCTCGAATTATAGGGGCACAAAGATCTGTTGAGTGATTTCAAACAAGGATGATGGTTGATTTAGAAAAGAGTCTGCAAGCTGATCTAGAAAGGGTGTGAGATGACGAGGAGTTACTTTGGAATCAAAAATTGAGAAGGGATGGCTTATGCTTGGGGATAGGAATAGTAAATATTTTCATTCCCTGGCTAGTCGAAGAAGAAAGATGAATCAAATTAAGGCATTGAGATTAGAGGTTAGAGAATGGTCTTATGATGAAGATCAAATTAAGAGAGTGGTAGTGGAATTTTTTATGAGACTCTATAATGATGATGGTATTAATGTGGGTTGCTGTCGATTCAAAACGAGTTTCCGGTTATTGATTCAGAGCTCTCAAAGATAATGGAGCGTGGTTTGACCAAACAAGAGGTTCGAGGTGCACTATTTGAGATGGATCCTTTGAAGGCTCCAAAGATTGATGGACTACATGCGCAATTTTATCAGGCTCATTGGGATTCTGTGAGGGATTCAATTTTTGAGATGGTTTCCTCCGCTTTTGAGAATGGCTTTTTGGAACACTTTTTTAATAAAACGCTCATTGTCCTAATACCTAAAGGATTTGTTCCTAAATTTGTAACTCAACTCCGTCCTATAAGCTTGTGCATCGCGCATTATAAGATCTTGTCTAAGGTGATTGTGAATTGGCTAAAGCCAATTATGCCGATTCTGGTTGCGAAAAATCAGACCAGTTTTGTTAGTAGGAGACACATAATGGATAACGTGGTTGTAGCTTAGGAAGTCATACATTACATGACAATTCGAAAAGGGAAGAGAGGGTGAATGGCGTTGAAGATTGAAATGAAAAAAGCGTATAACAGGACTAGGTGAGATTTCATTCGGGACTCACTAGTTGATGCTAAGCTACCGACTAAACCCATTGCAGTGATAATGTTATGTGTGGCAACTCCTTCTTTTCAGGTGCTATGGAATGGTGGTGTCACTGAAGAATTCAAACCATCATGAGGTATACGACAAGGTGATTCGATTTCGTCGTATCTATTTGTTCTGACAATGGAGATTGGAAATCGATAGTTTTGGGAAGAGGGGGTCCACAACTATCGCATATATTCTTTTCCGACGACTTAGTGTTGTTTGGGAAAGCTAATGTGGAGAATGCGAGGGTCATGAAGGAGGTTCTTGATCAATTCTATGTTTTCTCGGGGCATAAGGTGAATGCTAGCAAATCAATGATTCATTTTTCTATGAATACTGCTGTCGGAATAAGAACTGCAATTACGGTTGTGTTTAAATTTCAAAACACTAAGGATTTAGGAAGATATTTAGGGGTTCCGGTGTTTCATAGTAGAGTAGAAAAGAACACATTCCAGTTCGTGGTGGATAAAGTACAAGCTAAGCTTAATGGTTTTGATGCTAAAATGTTGTTTATGGTAGGTAGAATTGTGTTGTCTAATTCGGTACTTTTAGCTATCCCGAGATATTTTATGCAGGTAGCTATGATCCCCGTTGGTATATGTGAAAAAATAGAATCTATTGTTTGCCAATTTGTCTAGGGATCTACAAGCAAGGGTAGAAAGATCTCTCTGGTCAATTGGGAGGAATGTTGCCAATCGGTAGAGCATGGAGGTCATGGACTTAGAAGGCTTGTGCCTTGGAATGCATCATTTTTTTATGAAACTTGCATATAATATTGTTATGAAAGGGGAGTCGCTCTGGGTTAGAGTGTTAAGGAATACGTACAAACTTTCTGAAGTTTGTCTCCAAGATATTTCAATGAGTAGATGTTCTTGTTAGTGGAGAACCTTAACAAAGGTATGGAAGCATTTTCGTGATAAGATGATGTGGAGGATAGGAGATGGCAGGACAGTTAGTTTTGGACATGATGAATGGGTTCTGAGGTTGGGAATCCTTCATGATTACCTTTTCTATGGGAAATATATTCCACCAAATGTGAAGGTTAGAGACTTTGTGGATAGTAATGGATGCTGGAAGATGACTGAGTTGTCGGATCTTTTTAGTAAGAATATATTGGAATACATCGTGGCTTGTCACCCTTCGAGGGATGAGTTTGGTGCTGATTTGTGTTGCTAGAAGTCGACGATGGATGGGAAATTCTCGGTCAAATCCGCGTATAGCTCCCTAACGATACAAGAGAATATTCAGAGTAATAGTGATTGGTGGTTATTCTGGAAGGTTGCTTTACCATCAAGAATTAAGCATTTTCCGTGTTTGGTTAAAAAAGCGGATTCTTACAATTTATGAAAGAGCAAGAAGATATCTAACAAATGATACAAGTTGCTATCTATGCGGAGGAACTCAAGAAACAGTGCAGCATGTGCTTCGCGATTGTCGGTTTGCAAAGGAGGTATGGTTGAAATTCATTTCTTTTGGCTTTGTTAGAGATTTCTTCGAGATGGATTTTAATGTGTGGTTGTTGTCGAACCTTAATGGGAATTTTAGATTGTGTAGTACTAATGTGGAGGCCAATATTATCTTTGCTGTTGCGTGCTGGAAGTTGTGGATGAATCGTAATGCATTTGTTTTCCAGCAAGCAAGGTTAGGGGTGGATCAATTTGTTATAGCGACTGAATGTTATGCACTGTATGTTAGTGAGGCTAATAGTAGGCGCACTAAGTTGCAGAATAGTGGGTTGTCTTTGGTGAAGTGGGTGCCGCCTAGAGATGGATGGGTGAAAGTAAACTCGGATGAAGCTGTGAGTATCAACGAGGAGTGGTCGGCAATTGGAGGGGTTATTCTTGATTCGAGTGGTAATTGGGTGGTAGGTTATCAAAGGTTTATTGGTCGAGGATCATCTCTTAATGCGGAGCTTTGGACAATGCTTCATCGTTTGCAAATAGCCAAGGATCGTGGGTTTTGGCAGATAATGGTTGAGAGTGATTGCAAAATGGCAATGGATATGGTCAATGAGTTCTCTGCAGGGGTTTCAACAAAGACTTTAGTCAGATCAATCTTTGCTACCTCAAAATCATTTGTCTCAGTTGTTTTTCATTTTGTGAGAAGGGAAGGAAACTCGGTTACAAACTCATTAGCTTGAACAACTAGCACAATAGAGGGGAGCCTTCGTATTATTGATGTTCCAAATTTTCACATTAGAAAGTTGTTATCTGTAGATAAATTTGGTGAACCATATACAAGACTTTCCTGATATAAGGCAGCTTGATGCCTTCTTTTAATTATAAAAAAAAAAAAAAAAGTCTATTAATTGATGATGTGGTAATTGACATTAATGATTTGGCCGTTGATAGGTACAAAAATTTGAAAATTGATATGGCATTTGATGTGTGACAAAAAAGTTAAAAAATGATGATGTGATAGTTAATGTTGGCAATTGATGATGTGGCATGTTATAATTTTTTAGGTTTTTTATGTTTTGACTTCACGTCCAGAATAAATTTGGATAAATAAATGTTGAGATACAATTGAACTCATATGTTTTTTTGTCTTAATTCATTCTAGGTGTGTATTTTTAGTAATTTATATCTTTTTAGATTTTTAAAAATTATATTTAAAAATCATGTATATTTAGAATTGTATACAAATAATAATTGTTAAATTATAAAAATTATATAAAAATAACAGCTGACAAATTTTGAATGAAATGATTAGTATTAAACATCGCAACCGAAAATTGCAACAACTTAAACATCGATTTGCAGTTATACGAGCTACAATTGTAATTTCTGAGTTAAAAACATGTTTTTTAAACTTTTTTTTTAATTTTATAGTTTTTATTTATTATATATTTTTTAACTTTTTTTTTATAATTTTTAGAAATTTTGGAATCTTTTTTTGATTGCCATGTTATCTACCAAATCAATACAAAGTTGATGATCGTAGAAGCTTCAACAAAAAACATGACGGCTTGATTGATTATTAAATTATTTTAGTGTTTTTTTTTTATCATTTAAGCTTAAAATTTAATTAAATGGAATATTAAAATTAAATAAAATATTAAAATAATTTTTAATAAAATTAAAAGATCAAATAAGTTATTATGTTTAAATTTTTATATTTTCCTCACATTTAACATTTTTTTTACTTTTCATAATATAATAATAAATTATACGTGGGGTTCTCGACTTGGGAAGTGCCTCCACCTGCATTCGAGTGACTTTCAAATTAGGGACTGCGTAGGGTACCCAAATTTGCCTTGCCTTCTTCTCTTCTTCTCTTCCTCTCTTCTTTTCTTTTTTCCCTAGCTTTTTCGAATCAAGACACAATGTTGAATAAGTCGATGTTGATTGCTGCAAGAACAAGAAGCAGACAACAAAAAGCATTGTGTGGTGATAGTAGCAAGCAGAGGAAGAAGACACTGGCGGTTTAGAAGGTGTGGCAACAAATATGGCAACGCTGCAATCTTCCATCAATAATAAAGTGTCTTCGGATTTTTTAAAAACAGTCACCGATTCGGCAACCAGAGCACTCAAGTAAAAAAATTCAAAACCACATGGTGCCGGCAAAGAGAATGCTGACACAAAAAAATCAATTTATTTTAAAATTTTGAATTGGATCCGACAACGTGAACGCTAACACCTATTAAAAAATTTTTTTTTTCCTTTTTATTCCCAGAATACTCATATTTTTTACGTGTGTTTGAAAAAATACATACCAGTGCTATCGAACATAATGTTGACACAAAAAACATTTTTTATAAACCAATCAATCATTGTGCAATCATTACGAGATGATGGTGGGTGGTACCGACACTGAGATTACCGACACCAATATGCACAATAATAAACATGTCAATTTCATAAATAGTTAATTTATTTGGATCAGTTTTGAAAATAAGTCTGCCATACAAGGTTGTTAAAATGGCTTTATATCTTCAGTATATTAACTTGTTTGAAGTTATTTCATATTATTTTCTTGGATGCAGTATCTCTTCATATAAATATCATATATGGTGCAACACCAAATTTATTAAAATGATTGATGAAAATATTCTCTTAAATTAATATTAAAAATATTTGAGATAATTTATATTTTTTCTATTCGTCACTCTATCTCTTTATCTATCTATATAATATAAATATGTCAACTTCATTTAAAATACTAAAAGCGAACCACCTAAAATATGCTATAAGTAATTTATTATTTATTTAAACTTAAATTAATTAATATTTAAAAATAGAGTTTACAATTTATTAATCTAATTTAAAATTAATAAATTTAAATCTGAAAATTTAATTAGATTTTTCAAAATTTCAAACATAATAAAGTTTATCTATTTAACTATAAAAATAAACTAGTTTAATTTAATTAAAATATAGTTCTAAATAAGTAATTTTTATTATTTTTATTTAAACGTAAATTAATTAATATTTAAAATTAGAATTCACGTTATATTAATCTAGTGTAAAATTAATAAATTTTGTTTAACTTAAAATTAAATTGTTTTTTAAATTTAAGTATATTAAAAATAAAATAAATGATTTTAATTAAAATATAGTCCATTAATTTATAATTAATTTAATTCAAAAATTTTAAATTGAAAATTTAAAAGAATAAATATTTAAGAATAATAGAATATAAAAATAAATATTGATGGTAACTTTTATAATTATAAATATGAATAATTGTAAAACGATAACCCATCATAACTGAAACATAAGCTTACTAAATGTATTAGATTTTATTGAAACACTAAAATTAATAACATAGAATATTTCAATCACTTAGTTGTTAGTTAATGACATAATATATTAGATTTTACATGACATTGTCACTATATTTAACGTACCATGTGGCAAAGTCGACATAGCATTATGGTTTTCTTCAAATAACTAAAAAAAAAAATCAAATTACACCTGTGATAATTTTTTAAAAAATTTCTATTTAGATCACCTAATAATAATAATTTACAATTTTATCAATAATATTTGTAAATTGATTAATATTTTCTTCTGACAGCACATGTTTTTCATACTTTGGTCAAACTTTTTCATGATTTACTACTTACCATTTTTGTTCTAAGCATGATTTTTAGTGATTATATATATATAAATATATATATATATATATTTATAATTTTTATTTCCTTTAAATATTTAATTATTTTTATAAATTTCTATTTTTTTTAAAATTTTATATTTTTTTTCAAAATACCATAAGATTTTTATAAATTTGTAATTTCATTTTTATAAATTTATATTTTATATATTTTTCAAAATATTAATAACTGAAACTGATCTTTTATAAAAAAAAATAAAAAATATATAGTTTATTAAAACCACAATTAAAATGAATTTGGACACTCAAAATGGGTTTATTATTGACTTTGAAATCAACCTCTAGAATTATAGTTGTGAATAATACCATGAGAAGTCAAATTCGAATGAGTTTGGTTGCACTGAGAGAGGAGACTCGTTCATATTTGCGTTTACAACCTGCTACAATGACATTTCCCATATTGTATAGCAAGTTTTATTTAACTACTCCTTAGATACCAAATTTCCCTTTTTTTCTTTGTTTATAAAAACAATAATGGTGGGTTTTAACTTGTGATAATTATTGATAATTGTAATCATGAGATGTAGTGTGGTTGTTCACTCAATCTTTAATTACGAAGTCAGGGGTTTAATCTTCGCTAATGAGAATGAAACACATTTCATGACAAGTCGTTTACCACTTTGGGGAGCACCTGTAACGAGAGGATTAGTCATTGCCTACGAACAGTGAATATCTTGATTTTAACAAAAAAATATTGATAATTGTGAATAATAATTTTTTGAGTAACCAAATTTGAATATTTTAGGTAGCGTTGGGAGTGAGGATCCTTTGATATTTGCTTATATATTTGTCCAAGTTGAAGGAGGAAAATGAAAGGGTTAGTCATTGCTACCGATAGTGGACATTCTGGTCTCCACAAAAAAACTGTTGATAATGTGAATAATAATAGTAATACTTTGAGAAGTTAAATTTGAATATTTAGGTAGCGTCGGGAGCGGGAAACCTTTTACATTTACTATTGAATTTGAGCGCACATCGAAAATGAACTAAACAAGCAAAAAATCATTTTCGAAGCTTCAACCTACTCCACAATAGATCATTAGCACTTGATATTTAACGCCCCGAAATATATAGGGTTAGAAGTAATAACTTACCAAAAAATGAATCTTAGTCTTGATGGTTAGGAGCACGGTGTACTCCATAGAGATCTTAGGTTTTATCCACACCTTTCCAATTGTTTTGTTTTATTTTTTAGCAAACTAGAATGAAAATCACCCTAACATATGTAATATTCCAAACATTAGGGGTTAGAATTTAAAAAAAATAATTCAAAATTGTATATTTTATTCAAACCATTTTTATAAAATTAAAATTATATATCTTTTATCTTCTAATCGTAATTTAAAATAAAATTTTATCTTTTCTTTTAAAAATTCAAATAGAATTAAAAATTCCACTATCTTTTTAAATACTTATTTTAATTTGAAATTCAAATTAATCCTTTTTAAATCCTAACTAGAATTCAAACTACTCCTTTTCAAATCCTAATACAATTTATCTTTTTTATTTCTAATTATTATTTATTATTCCCCATTTGTTATTTTATCATATTAAAACTCTAAACTATCTCTGTAACACCCCAAACCCGGCCTAAAAGTTATGATCGAATCTAGCGGACATTAACATGCTGAAAATCGGTTTTGCATGTAGAAATTATTAGTTATTGACGAATATAGTAAAAACCAAAATGAGTGCCCAAAATAGTTTTCAAACCTGATAGATCTCGTCATAGTTAACTCAGTGCAAGATAATCTGAACTTCCTTACGTTGTCCGATTCCAAGTCAGATATCTACCTGAACAGATAAGGATAAGACAACTGGTGAGTTACCATTCTTGGTATATAACCAAAATAAAATACAACTAAATTGTAATAACATAAGTAAACTTAATGACATTTACATAATCGGTATCGAACAGATCTAGAGTATCGCAGAGTTGTCAAATTACGAACCAAAGGAATCCTACGTGAAGTTGAACTCATTGTCACTTCAGATCTCAATAAGCAAATATAACACATAACCACGAAAGCAGAGACAGATTCATTTCAGACACATCGCAGAAGGTCAGACAATATGAATGCAAGATCTCGGCATAGATATAATACAAATACAATCATGTCACATATACAATTACAGACGCAGATATGATACAAATATAGTTACAGATGCAAACATGATATCCCCATCCGTTATACACCATCACCGTCCAACCCAACACACCATATAAGTATATCATACCTATCCAGGCCTACACACCATATAGTGTCAGTATATCACGTTGCAGTGTTCACAATTTCACTGCCAGATCAGATATAATCTCAAATGGTTTAATCACTGAAACAATTCAAATAACTTCTTTCAATTCATATTTCCTAAACCATGCAGGTGTTGAGAACATATGAAAAATATGTATAATCTACCAATAGACGTGATCATACAATCCCAGTATAACAATGTGCTGAGATTATTCGTAACCATTTCGTATAGTTATCCATATACCACATATCCTTAATCAAAACAGTAACACAGAAGCGTACCTGTATGCTTAGCAGAATACGAATCGCACCTGAATGGAATACACACTATATGGCATCCAATCAAAGTCAAATTACACATTATCGAGTCGCTAATAAGTTTCTTATATCAATGTAACCTACGTACATAAAGCATATTGTAAATTGACAGATCACAAATATCGAGTTTATAGCTTATTGTAGACCATGCGTCTGAAAACAATATACACACACCTTGACACATGCTCATGTGTCAGCCCATATGCCCTAGAACAGTATACACACACCCTGACACACGCCAATGTGTCAACCCATGTGTCTTAGAACAATATACACACACCATGACACACGTCCGTGTGCCAACCTGTGTGCCTCAAAACAGCATACACACACCCTAACACACGCCCGTGTGCTAAACCATTTGCCTCCTCCAACTTATTTTAATGACACTAACCCTGGACACACCCCTATGTGCTTTCAAACAACACCGTTTCGACAGGAAAAAACGCAGAAAAACACAAGAAATGTACAGGGGTTTTGATACCCACCTGTTACACGACTATATAGAAGCAACATAGATGATTCCAAAGCCTAAAAAAACTCATTATAATGACCAGATCAGACAATTAAACCAAATAAAATTGCTTGACTTAACATCCAAACTGAAGTTACGTCGAAGAACTTCGATACAAGATCTTGAATCGAAACTTACCGTCAAACAAGTTAAACCAAAAAGGAGAAGTCAATGCCGCGTAGAATTAATTGAACATAAAATGACAAAAGAGAAGATGACACGGGGTAAAGAGAATCCCCACGAACTAGATGTTAATACTCAATGAAAATCTAGGAAGCAAAATGAAACTTCCCCCATCCAAAAAAAAAAGTTTCATGCAGTTTAATTAACGTTTTAAAAATAAAAATCGATTCATAGCAAGCATAAATAAAAATATCCTCTTATTATTTCAGCATAGATTTGAACACCAAACCATAGGGTACAAAGAAACTTAACCATTGAACCACTAGGCTCATCATTATCATCAATTAATCAGAAATCACTAATAACTCAAATGTCCAAAGGTAAGGGGTTCATCAAATGGAAAACAATTAAGAAACAAAGTTCAAACCCAAAACCTCGCACACTCACACATAACACTAAACCATTGAACTAGATTAAATTACTTGAAAATTTTCAAAATTTTAACTCAAAATCGAAAAATAACCGCTCTTGGTTTCACTAACTAAATTTCTTCTAACCTGGTTTTTGGGATGTTACAACTCTTATCCACTTAAAAGAATTTCGTTATCGAAATTCTCAAAGTCCTCTCCATCCTTAAACCATAAAATTCGAAACGTTCTCAGTCACACAAACTACCACACTGACACTGCACAATTCACTCTTATCAATATTTTTAACAATTTACTCCTCAACACTTCAAATTATCACAACAACATATCACAAGAATCATTGATGATCTTTAGGTCGCGGATTCAAATTAATAGCACTCGTGCTCCTCTCATAGTCTGAAGTTGTTCAATCATATACTTTCAACCCATCGATTTAAATTGGGTTTCATCAACTCCTGTAGATTAGTCAACACTACCCAGGGTATCGCAACGGCCTACGTTTCATGATTGTTGCCCTCAAATGCGAGCATCCTAATCGATTCATAAACTTTCAAACAAAACTCTTTATCTGAAGAAAATAACTTAGTTCGAGTCCATCTCCAATATCTAACATGCCCTCACACAATAAGGCTACTTATACTCATTAGCTATTTACAGTTTCAAAAATTCTATGAGTTAGCTTAGTTTTACTTTTCATCTTAATCTTGATGTTTTGAACTAAGGTTTTCATCGAAGTCACGCAGTCTTAACCAGAACGTAGTAAAAAGGACAGTGTAGTTTGTTTTAGTTCATTTAACACAACTAAAGTAAAGATACTTACAACATTGGCATCAGAGCCTCATATTCTCTATTTACAGACTCAAAAATAATCAAAACCCGAACATACTTTATATGAGTCGTTACCAAACTCAATCAAAACTTCAGTTTTACTCAAAACACTTTTCAAAGACATTTTTGAACCCCAAAAATCATAGCCCGTGTTTTGCAATCGGGCTCAAATACCACTAAATATAACACTCCAATCTCAGCCTAAAATTTAGGATCGAATCTGGCGAAGATACATTAAAATGTTAAAAATCAGTTTTGCATGTAGAAATTATTATTTATTGACGAATTTAGTAAAAACCAAAATGAGTGCCAAAAAGAGTATTCAAACCCGATAGATCTTGTCATACTTAACTTAGTGCAAAACAATCCGAGCTCCCGTACATCATCCGAGCCAAAAATAGTTATGTGGGTATCCAGGAGAATGATTTTCAGTTCGTAAATATGAAAGTGAAGCTTCCTACTTTGGATGATCGGGTTTAGTTTACTAGGTGTATGGTAGTCCGAGTAGGAGTTCAAAGAGGGGGCTTTGGCCAGCTTTGTGGCATATTACTCACGGTGTTAAGGGCTCGTGGTTGTTAGCTGGTGATTTCAACGGTATATTGAATGATGATGAGAAGAAAGGGAGCCGAGGAGAATGAGAGCTTCGTGTCCGCTATTTCAACAATTTTATTCTGACTTTGGTCTGAAGGATGTTGGTTTCAAAGGCCTTAAATTTACTTGGAATAGGGGTGTGGTTTTCTAATGGTTGGATAGAGCTTTATGTAATGGTTCTTAGGATAAATTGTTACCGAATACGTTGGTGTATCACATCCATAAGATTAAATAGGACAATCGCCCTTTAACTATAAATGTTGGTCATCATGAGCCTGTAAGGATTTTTAGACCCTTTCATTTTTTGAGTTGTTGGTTGGATCATAAGGATTTTAGTCGTCTTGTGAGTGATAGTTGGAAACAGTGTGACGATTTGGGGAGAACTATTCAGAGCTTTGGTGAGGAGTGCAAAGTATGAAATAAGGAGGTGTTTGGACATATTATCGCCAAGAAACCATAGTTAATAGCTCGAATTATAGGGGCACAAAGATCTGTTGAGTGATTTCAAACAAGGATGATGGTTGATTTAGAAAAGAGTCTGCAAGCTGATCTAGAAAGGGTGTGAGATGACGAGGAGTTACTTTGGAATCAAAAATTGAGAAGGGATGGCTTATGCTTGGGGATAGGAATAGTAAATATTTTCATTCCCTGGCTAGTCGAAGAAGAAAGATGAATCAAATTAAGGCATTGAGATTAGAGGTTAGAGAATGGTCTTATGATGAAGATCAAATTAAGAGAGTGGTAGTGGAATTTTTTATGAGACTCTATAATGATGATGGTATTAATGTGGGTTGCTGTCGATTCAAAACGAGTTTCCGGTTATTGATTCAGAGCTCTCAAAGATAATGGAGCGTGGTTTGACCAAACAAGAGGTTCGAGGTGCACTATTTGAGATGGATCCTTTGAAGGCTCCAAAGATTGATGGACTACATGCGCAATTTTATCAGGCTCATTGGGATTCTGTGAGGGATTCAATTTTTGAGATGGTTTCCTCCGCTTTTGAGAATGGCTTTTTGGAACACTTTTTTAATAAAACGCTCATTGTCCTAATACCTAAAGGATTTGTTCCTAAATTTGTAACTCAACTCCGTCCTATAAGCTTGTGCATCGCGCATTATAAGATCTTGTCTAAGGTGATTGTGAATTGGCTAAAGCCAATTATGCCGATTCTGGTTGCGAAAAATCAGACCAGTTTTGTTAGTAGGAGACACATAATGGATAACGTGGTTGTAGCTTAGGAAGTCATACATTACATGACAATTCGAAAAGGGAAGAGAGGGTGAATGGCGTTGAAGATTGAAATGAAAAAAGCGTATAACAGGACTAGGTGAGATTTCATTCGGGACTCACTAGTTGATGCTAAGCTACCGACTAAACCCATTGCAGTGATAATGTTATGTGTGGCAACTCCTTCTTTTCAGGTGCTATGGAATGGTGGTGTCACTGAAGAATTCAAACCATCATGAGGTATACGACAAGGTGATTCGATTTCGTCGTATCTATTTGTTCTGACAATGGAGATTGGAAATCGATAGTTTTGGGAAGAGGGGGTCCACAACTATCGCATATATTCTTTTCCGACGACTTAGTGTTGTTTGGGAAAGCTAATGTGGAGAATGCGAGGGTCATGAAGGAGGTTCTTGATCAATTCTATGTTTTCTCGGGGCATAAGGTGAATGCTAGCAAATCAATGATTCATTTTTCTATGAATACTGCTGTCGCAATAAGAACTGCAATTACGGTTGTGTTTAAATTTCAAAACACTAAGGATTTAGGAAGATATTTAGGGGTTCCGGTGTTTCATAGTAGAGTAGAAAAGAACACATTCCAGTTCGTGGTGGATAAAGTACAAGCTAAGCTTAATGGTTTTGATGCTAAAATGTTGTTTATGGTAGGTAGAATTGTGTTGTCTAATTCGGTACTTTTAGCTATCCCGAGATATTTTATGCAGGTAGCTATGATCCCCGTTGGTATATGTGAAAAAATAGAATCTATTGTTTGCCAATTTGTCTAGGGATCTACAAGCAAGGGTAGAAAGATCTCTCTGGTCAATTGGGAGGAATGTTGCCAATCGGTAGAGCATGGAGGTCATGGACTTAGAAGGCTTGTGCCTTGGAATGCATCATTTTTTTATGAAACTTGCATATAATATTGTTATGAAAGGGGAGTCGCTCTGGGTTAGAGTGTTAAGGAATACGTACAAACTTTCTGAAGTTTGTCTCCAAGATATTTCAATGAGTAGATGTTCTTGTTAGTGGAGAACCTTAACAAAGGTATGGAAGCATTTTCGTGATAAGATGATGTGGAGGATAGGAGATGGCAGGACAGTTAGTTTTGGACATGATGAATGGGTTCTGAGGTTGGGAATCCTTCATGATTACCTTTTCTATGGGAAATATATTCCACCAAATGTGAAGGTTAGAGACTTTGTGGATAGTAATGGATGCTGGAAGATGACTGAGTTGTCGGATCTTTTTAGTAAGAATATATTGGAATACATCGTGGCTTGTCACCCTTCGAGGGATGAGTTTGGTGCTGATTTGTGTTGCTAGAAGTCGACGATGGATGGGAAATTCTCGGTCAAATCCGCGTATAGCTCCCTAACGATACAAGAGAATATTCAGAGTAATAGTGATTGGTGGTTATTCTGGAAGGTTGCTTTACCATCAAGAATTAAGCATTTTCCGTGTTTGGTTAAAAAAGCGGATTCTTACAATTTATGAAAGAGCAAGAAGATATCTAACAAATGATACAAGTTGCTATCTATGCGGAGGAACTCAAGAAACAGTGCAGCATGTGCTTCGCGATTGTCGGTTTGCAAAGGAGGTATGGTTGAAATTCATTTCTTTTGGCTTTGTTAGAGATTTCTTCGAGATGGATTTTAATGTGTGGTTGTTGTCGAACCTTAATGGGAATTTTAGATTGTGTAGTACTAATGTGGAGGCCAATATTATCTTTGCTGTTGCGTGCTGGAAGTTGTGGATGAATCGTAATGCATTTGTTTTCCAGCAAGCAAGGTTAGGGGTGGATCAATTTGTTATAGCGACTGAATGTTATGCACTGTATGTTAGTGAGGCTAATAGTAGGCGCACTAAGTTGCAGAATAGTAGGTTGTCTTTGGTGAAGTGGGTGCCGCCTAGAGATGGATGGGTGAAAGTAAACTCGGATGAAGCTGTGAGTATCAACAAGGAGTGGTCGGCAATTGGAGGGGTTATTCTTGATTCGAGTGGTAATTGGGTGGTAGGTTATCAAAGGTTTATTGGTCGAGGATCATCTCTTAATGCGGAGCTTTGGACAATGCTTCATCGTTTGCAAATAGCCAAGGATCGTGGGTTTTGGCAGATAATGGTTGAGAGTGATTGCAAAATGGCAATGGATATGGTCAATGAGTTCTCTGCAGGGGTTTCAACAAAGACTTTAGTCAGATCAATCTTTGCTACCTCAAAATCATTTGTCTCAGTTGTTTTTCATTTTGTGAGAAGGGAAGGAAACTCGGTTACAAACTCATTAGCTTGAACAACTAGCACAACAGAGGGGAGCCTTCGTATTATTGATGTTCCAAATTTTCACATTAGAAAGTTGTTATCTGAAGATAAATTTGGTGAACCATATACAAGACTTTCCTGATATAAGGCAGCTTGATGCCTTCTTTTAATTATAAAAAAAAAAAAAAAAAGTCTATTAATTGATGATGTGGTAATTGACATTAATGATTTGGCCGTTGATAGGTACAAAAATTTGAAAATTGATATGGCATTTGATGTGTGACAAAAAAGTTAAAAAATGATGATGTGATAGTTAATGTTGGCAATTGATGATGTGGCATGTTATAATTTTTTAGGTTTTTTATGTTTTGACTTCACGTCCAGAATAAATTTGGATAAATAAATGTTGAGATACAATTGAACTCATATGTTTTTTTGTCTTAATTCATTCTAGGTGTGTATTTTTAGTAATTTATATCTTTTTAGATTTTTAAAAATTATATTTAAAAATCATGTATATTTAGAATTGTATACAAATAATAATTGTTAAATTATAAAAATTATATAAAAATAACAGCTGACAAATTTTGAATGAAATGATTAGTATTAAACATCGCAACCGAAAATTGCAACAACTTAAACATCGATTTGCAGTTATACGAGCTACAATTGTAATTTCTGAGTTAAAAACATGTTTTTTAAACTTTTTTTTTAATTTTATAGTTTTTATTTATTATATATTTTTTAACTTTTTTTTTATAATTTTTAGAAATTTTGGAATCTTTTTTTGATTGCCATGTTATCTACCAAATCAATACAAAGTTGATGATCGTAGAAGCTTCAACAAAAAACATGACGGCTTGATTGATTATTAAATTATTTTAGTGTTTTTTTTTTATCATTTAAGCTTAAAATTTAATTAAATGGAATATTAAAATTAAATAAAATATTAAAATAATTTTTAATAAAATTAAAAGATCAAATAAGTTATTATGTTTAAATTTTTATATTTTCCTCACATTTAACATTTTTTTTACTTTTCATAATATAATAATAAATTATACGTGGGGTTCTCGACTTGGGAAGTGCCTCCACCTGCATTCGAGTGACTTTCAAATTAGGGACTGCGTAGGGTACCCAAATTTGCCTTGCCTTCTTCTCTTCTTCTCTTCCTCTCTTCTTTTCTTTTTTCCCTAGCTTTTTCGAATCAAGACACAATGTTGAATAAGTCGATGTTGATTGCTGCAAGAACAAGAAGCAGACAACAAAAAGCATTGTGTGGTGATAGTAGCAAGCAGAGGAAGAAGACACTGGCGGTTTAGAAGGTGTGGCAACAAATATGGCAACGCTGCAATCTTCCATCAATAATAAAGCGTCTTCGGATTTTTTAAAAACGGTCACCGATTCGGCAACCAGAGCACTCAAGTAAAAAAATTCAAAACCACATGGTGCCGGCAAAGAGAATGCTGACACAAAAAAATCAATTTATTTTAAAATTTTGAATTGGATCCGACAACGTGAACGCTAACACCTATTAAAAAAAAATTTCTTCCTTTTTATTCCCAGAATACTCATATTTTTTACGTGTGTTTGAAAAAATACATACCAGTGCTATCGAACATAATGTTGACACAAAAAACATTTTTTATAAACCAATCAATCATTGTGCAATCATTACGAGATGATGGTGGGTGGTACCGACACTGAGATTACCGACACCAATATGCACAATAATAAACATGTCAATTTCATAAATAGTTAATTTATTTGGATCAGTTTTGAAAATAAGTCTGCCATACAAGGTTGTTAAAATGGCTTTATATCTTCAGTATATTAACTTGTTTGAAGTTATTTCATATTATTTTCTTGGATGCAGTATCTCTTCATATAAATATCATATATGGTGCAACACCAAATTTATTAAAATGATTGATGAAAATATTCTCTTAAATTAATATTAAAAATATTTGAGATAATTTATATTTTTTCTATTCGTCACTCTATCTCTTTATCTATCTATATAATATAAATATGTCAACTTCATTTAAAATACTAAAAGCGAACCACCTAAAATATGCTATAAGTAATTTATTATTTATTTAAACTTAAATTAATTAATATTTAAAAATAGAGTTTACAATTTATTAATCTAATTTAAAATTAATAAATTTAAATCTGAAAATTTAATTAGATTTTTCAAAATTTCAAACATAATAAAGTTTATCTATTTAACTATAAAAATAAACTAGTTTAATTTAATTAAAATATAGTTCTAAATAAGTAATTTTTATTATTTTTATTTAAACGTAAATTAATTAATATTTAAAATTAGAATTCACGTTATATTAATCTAGTGTAAAATTAATAAATTTTGTTTAACTTAAAATTAAATTGTTTTTTAAATTTAAGTATATTAAAAATAAAATAAATGATTTTAATTAAAATATAGTCCATTAATTTATAATTAATTTAATTCAAAAATTTTAAATTGAAAATTTAAAAGAATAAATATTTAAGAATAATAGAATATAAAAATAAATATTGATGGTAACTTTTATAATTATAAATATGAATAATTGTAAAACGATAACCCATCATAACTGAAACATAAGCTTACTAAATGTATTAGATTTTATTGAAACACTAAAATTAATAACATAGAATATTTCAATCACTTAGTTGTTAGTTAATGACATAATATATTAGATTTTACATGACATTGTCACTATATTTAACGTACCATGTGGCAAAGTCGACATAGCATTATGGTTTTCTTCAAATAACTAAAAAAAAAAATCAAATTACACCTGTGATAATTTTTTAAAAAATTTCTATTTAGATCACCTAATAATAATAATTTACAATTTTATCAATAATATTTGTAAATTGATTAATATTTTCTTCTGACAGCACATGTTTTTCATACTTTGGTCAAACTTTTTCATGATTTACTACTTACCATTTTTGTTCTAAGCATGATTTTTAGTGATTATATATATATAAATATATATATATATATATTTATAATTTTTATTTCCTTTAAATATTTAATTATTTTTATAAATTTCTATTTTTTTTAAAATTTTATATTTTTTTTCAAAATACCATAAGATTTTTATAAATTTGTAATTTCATTTTTATAAATTTATATTTTATATATTTTTCAAAATATTAATAACTGAAACTGATCTTTTATAAAAAAAAATAAAAAATATATAGTTTATTAAAACCACAATTAAAATGAATTTGGACACTCAAAATGGGTTTATTATTGACTTTGAAATCAACCTCTAGAATTATAGTTGTGAATAATACCATGAGAAGTCAAATTCGAATGAGTTTGGTTGCACTGAGAGAGGAGACTCGTTCATATTTGCGTTTACAACCTGCTACAATGACATTTCCCATATTGTATAGCAAGTTTTATTTAACTACTCCTTAGATACCAAATTTCCCTTTTTTTCTTTGTTTATAAAAACAATAATGGTGGGTTTTAACTTGTGATAATTATTGATAATTGTAATCATGAGATGTAGTGTGGTTGTTCACTCAATCTTTAATTACGAAGTCAGGGGTTTAATCTTCGCTAATGAGAATGAAACACATTTCATGACAAGTCGTTTACCACTTTGGGGAGCACCTGTAACGAGAGGATTAGTCATTGCCTACGAACAGTGAATATCTTGATTTTAACAAAAAAATATTGATAATTGTGAATAATAATTTTTTGAGTAACCAAATTTGAATATTTTAGGTAGCGTTGGGAGTGAGGATCCTTTGATATTTGCTTATATATTTGTCCAAGTTGAAGGAGGAAAATGAAAGGGTTAGTCATTGCTACCGATAGTGGACATTCTGGTCTCCACAAAAAAACTGTTGATAATGTGAATAATAATAGTAATACTTTGAGAAGTTAAATTTGAATATTTAGGTAGCGTCGGGAGCGGGAAACCTTTTACATTTACTATTGAATTTGAGCGCACATCGAAAATGAACTAAACAAGCAAAAAATCATTTTCGAAGCTTCAACCTACTCCACAATAGATCATTAGCACTTGATATTTAACGCCCCGAAATATATAGGGTTAGAAGTAATAACTTACCAAAAAATGAATCTTAGTCTTGATGGTTAGGAGCACGGTGTACTCCATAGAGATCTTAGGTTTTATCCACACCTTTCCAATTGTTTTGTTTTATTTTTTAGCAAACTAGAATGAAAATCACCCTAACATATGTAATATTCCAAACATTAGGGGTTAGAATTTAAAAAAAATAATTCAAAATCGTACATTTTATTCAAACCATTTTTATAAAATTAAAATTATATATCTTTTATCTTCTAATCGTAATTTAAAATAAAATTTTATCTTTTCTTTTAAAAATTCAAATAGAATTAAAAATTCCACTATCTTTTTAAATACTTATTTTAATTTGAAATTCAAATTAATCCTTTTTAAATCCTAACTAGAATTCAAACTACTCCTTTTCAAATCCTAATACAATTTATCTTTTTTATTTCTAATTATTATTTATTATTCCCCATTTGTTATTTTATCATATTAAAACTCTAAACTATCTCTGTAACACCCCAAACCCGGCCTAAAAGTTATGATCGAATCTAGCGGACATTAACATGCTGAAAATCGGTTTTGCATGTAGAAATTATTAGTTATTGACGAATATAGTAAAAACCAAAATGAGTGCCCAAAATAGTTTTCAAACCTGATAGATCTCGTCATAGTTAACTCAGTGCAAGATAATCTGAACTTCCTTACGTTGTCCGATTCCAAGTCAGATATCTACCTGAACAGATAAGGATAAGACAACTGGTGAGTTACCATTCTTGGTATATAACCAAAATAAAATACAACTAAATTGTAATAACATAAGTAAACTTAATGACATTTACATAATCGGTATCGAACAGATCTAGAGTATCGCAGAGTTGTCAAATTACGAACCAAAGGAATCCTACGTGAAGTTGAACTCATTGTCACTTCAGATCTCAATAAGCAAATATAACACATAACCACGAAAGCAGAGACAGATTCATTTCAGACACATCGCAGAAGGTCAGACAATATGAATGCAAGATCTCGGCATAGATATAATACAAATACAATCATGTCACATATACAATTACAGACGCAGATATGATACAAATATAGTTACAGATGCAAACATGATATCCCCATCCGTTATACACCATCACCGTCCAACCCAACACACCATATAAGTATATCATACCTATCCAGGCCTACACACCATATAGTGTCAGTATATCACGTTGCAGTGTTCACAATTTCACTGCCAGATCAGATATAATCTCAAATGGTTTAATCACTGAAACAATTCAAATAACTTCTTTCAATTCATATTTCCTAAACCATGCAGGTGTTGAGAACATATGAAAAATATGTATAATCTACCAATAGACGTGATCATACAATCCCAGTATAACAATGTGCTGAGATTATTCGTAACCATTTCGTATAGTTATCCATATACCACATATCCTTAATCAAAACAGTAACACAGAAGCGTACCTGTATGCTTAGCAGAATACGAATCGCACCTGAATGGAATACACACTATATGGCATCCAATCAAAGTCAAATTACACATTATCGAGTCGCTAATAAGTTTCTTATATCAATGTAACCTACGTACATAAAGCATATTGTAAATTGACAGATCACAAATATCGAGTTTATAGCTTATTGTAGACCATGCGTCTGAAAACAATATACACACACCTTGACACATGCTCATGTGTCAGCCCATATGCCCTAGAACAGTATACACACACCCTGACACACGCCAATGTGTCAACCCATGTGTCTTAGAACAATATACACACACCATGACACACGTCCGTGTGCCAACCTGTGTGCCTCAAAACAGCATACACACACCCTAACACACGCCCGTGTGCTAAACCATTTGCCTCCTCCAACTTATTTTAATGACACTAACCCTGGACACACCCCTATGTGCTTTCAAACAACACCGTTTCGACAGGAAAAAACGCAGAAAAACACAAGAAATGTACAGGGGTTTTGATACCCACCTGTTACACGACTATATAGAAGCAACATAGATGATTCCAAAGCCTAAAAAAACTCATTATAATGACCAGATCAGACAATTAAACCAAATAAAATTGCTTGACTTAACATCCAAACTGAAGTTACGTCGAAGAACTTCGATACAAGATCTTGAATCGAAACTTACCGTCAAACAAGTTAAACCAAAAAGGAGAAGTCAATGCCGCGTAGAATTAATTGAACATAAAATGACAAAAGAGAAGATGACACGGGGTAAAGAGAATCCCCACGAACTAGATGTTAATACTCAATGAAAATCTAGGAAGCAAAATGAAACTTCCCCCATCCAAAAAAAAAAGTTTCATGCAGTTTAATTAACGTTTTAAAAATAAAAATCGATTCATAGCAAGCATAAATAAAAATATCCTCTTATTATTTCAGCATAGATTTGAACACCAAACCATAGGGTACAAAGAAACTTAACCATTGAACCACTAGGCTCATCATTATCATCAATTAATCAGAAATCACTAATAACTCAAATGTCCAAAGGTAAGGGGTTCATCAAATGGAAAACAATTAAGAAACAAATTTCAAACCCAAAACCTCGCACACTCACACATAACACTAAACCATTGAACTAGATTAAATTACTTGAAAATTTTCAAAATTTTAACTCAAAATCGAAAAAAAACCGCTCTTGGTTTCACTAACTAAATTTCTTCTAACCTGGTTTTTGGGATGTTACAACTCTTATCCACTTAAAAGAATTTCGTTATCGAAATTCTCACAGTCCTCTCCATCCTTAAACCATAAAATTCGAAACGTTCTCAGTCACACAAACTACCACACTGACACTGCACAATTCACTCTTATCAATATTTTTAACAATTTACTCCTCAACACTTCAAATTATCACAACAACATATCACAAGAATCATTGATGATCTTTAGGTCGCGGATTCAAATTAATAGCACTCGTGCTCCTCTCATAGTCTGAAGTTGTTCAATCATATACTTTCAACCCATCGATTTAAATTGGGTTTCATCAACTCCTGTAGATTAGTCAACACTACCCAGGGTATCGCAACGGCCTACGTTTCATGATTGTTGCCCTCAAATGCGAGCATCCTAATCGATTCATAAACTTTCAAACAAAACTCTTTATCTGAAGAAAATAACTTAGTTCGAGTCCATCTCCAATATCTAACATGCCCTCACACAATAAGGCTACTTATACTCATTAGCTATTTACAGTTTCAAAAATTCTATGAGTTAGCTTAGTTTTACTTTTCATCTTAATCTTGATGTTTTGAACTAAGGTTTTCATCGAAGTCACGCAGTCTTAACCAGAACGTAGTAAAAAGGACAGTGTAGTTTGTTTTAGTTCATTTAACACAACTAAAGTAAAGATACTTACAACATTGGCATCAGAGACTCATATTCTCTATTTACAGACTCAAAAATAATCAAAACCCGAACATACTTTATATGAGTCGTTACCAAACTCAATCAAAACTTCAGTTTTACTCAAAACACTTTTCAAAGACATTTTTGAACCCCAAAAATCATAGCCCGTGTTTTGCAATCGGGCTCAAATACCACTAAATATAACACTCCAATCTCAGCCTAAAATTTAGGATCGAATCTGGCGAAGATACATTAAAATGTTAAAAATCAGTTTTGCATGTAGAAATTATTATTTATTGACGAATTTAGTAAAAACCAAAATGAGTGCCAAAAAGAGTATTCAAACCCGATAGATCTTGTCATACTTAACTTAGTGCAAAACAATCCGAGCTCCCGTACATCATCCGAGCCAAAAATAGTTATGTGGGTATCCAGGAGAATGATTTTCAGTTCGTAAATATGAAAGTGAAGCTTCCTACTTTGGATGATCGGGTTTAGTTTACTAGGTGTATGGTAGTCCGAGTAGGAGTTCAAAGAGGGGGCTTTGGCCAGCTTTGTGGCATATTACTCACGGTGTTAAGGGCTCGTGGTTGTTAGCTGGTGATTTCAACGGTATATTGAATGATGATGAGAAGAAAGGGAGCCGAGGAGAATGAGAGCTTCGTGTCCGCTATTTCAACAATTTTATTCTGACTTTGGTCTGAAGGATGTTGGTTTCAAAGGCCTTAAATTTACTTGGAATAGGGGTGTGGTTTTCTAATGGTTGGATAGAGCTTTATGTAATGGTTCTTAGGATAAATTGTTACCGAATACGCTGGTGTATCACATCCATAAGATTAAATAGGACAATCGCCCTTTAACTATAAATGTTGGTCATCATGAGCCTGTAAGGATTTTTAGACCCTTTCATTTTTTGAGTTGTTGGTTGGATCATAAGGATTTTAGTCGTCTTGTGAGTGATAGTTGGAAACAGTGTGACGATTTGGGGAGAACTATTCAGAGCTTTGGTGAGGAGTGCAAAGTATGAAATAAGGAGGTGTTTGGACATATTATCGCCAAGAAACCATAGTTAATAGCTCGAATTATAGGGGCACAAAGATCTGTTGAGTGATTTCAAACAAGGATGATGGTTGATTTAGAAAAGAGTCTGCAAGCTGATCTAGAAAGGGTGTGAGATGACGAGGAGTTACTTTGGAATCAAAAATTGAGAAGGGATGGCTTATGCTTGGGGATAGGAATAGTAAATATTTTCATTCCCTGGCTAGTCGAAGAAGAAAGATGAATCAAATTAAGGCATTGAGATTAGAGGTTAGAGAATGGTCTTATGATGAAGATCAAATTAAGAGAGTGGTAGTGGAATTTTTTATGAGACTCTATAATGATGATGGTATTAATGTGGGTTGCTGTCGATTCAAAACGAGTTTCCGGTTATTGATTCAGAGCTCTCAAAGATAATGGAGCGTGGTTTGACCAAACAAGAGGTTCGAGGTGCACTATTTGAGATGGATCCTTTGAAGGCTCCAAAGATTGATGGACTACATGCGCAATTTTATCAGGCTCATTGGGATTCTGTGAGGGATTCAATTTTTGAGATGGTTTCCTCCGCTTTTGAGAATGGCTTTTTGGAACACTTTTTTAATAAAACGCTCATTGTCCTAATACCTAAAGGATTTGTTCCTAAATTTGTAAATCAACTCCGTCCTATAAGCTTGTGCATCGCGCATTATAAGATCTTGTCTAAGGTGATTGTGAATTGGCTAAAGCCAATTATGCCGATTCTGGTTGCGAAAAATCAGACCAGTTTTGTTAGTAGGAGACACATAATGGATAACGTGGTTGTAGCTTAGGAAGTCATACATTACATGACAATTCGAAAAGGGAAGAGAGGGTGGATGGCGTTGAAGATTGAAATGAAAAAAGCGTATAACAGGACTAGGTGAGATTTCATTCGGGACTCACTAGTTGATGCTAAGCTACCGACTAAACCCATTGCAGTGATAATGTTATGTGTGGCAACTCCTTCTTTTCAGGTGCTATGGAATGGTGGTGTCACTGAAGAATTCAAACCATCATGAGGTATACGACAAGGTGATTCGATTTCGTCGTATCTATTTGTTCTGACAATGGAGATTGGAAATCGATAGTTTTGGGAAGAGGGGGTCCACAACTATCGCATATATTCTTTTCCGACGACTTAGTGTTGTTTGGGAAAGCTAATGTGGAGAATGCGAGGGTCATGAAGGAGGTTCTTGATCAATTCTATGTTTTCTCGGGGCATAAGGTGAATGCTAGCAAATCAATGATTCATTTTTCTATGAATACTGCTGTCGCAATAAGAACTGCAATTACGGTTGTGTTTAAATTTCAAAACACTAAGGATTTAGGAAGATATTTAGGGGTTCCGGTGTTTCATAGTAGAGTAGAAAAGAACACATTCCAGTTCGTGGTGGATAAAGTACAAGCTAAGCTTAATGGTTTTGATGCTAAAATGTTGTTTATGGTAGGTAGAATTGTGTTGTCTAATTCGGTACTTTTAGCTATCCCGAGATATTTTATGCAGGTAGCTATGATCCCCGTTGGTATATGTGAAAAAATAGAATCTATTGTTTGCCAATTTGTCTAGGGATCTACAAGCAAGGGTAGAAAGATCTCTCTGGTCAATTGGGAGGAATGTTGCCAATCGGTAGAGCATGGAGGTCATGGACTTAGAAGGCTTGTGCCTTGGAATGCATCATTTTTTTATGAAACTTGCATATAATATTGTTATGAAAGGGGAGTCGCTCTGGGTTAGAGTGTTAAGGAATACGTACAAACTTTCTGAAGTTTGTCTCCAAGATATTTCAATGAGTAGATGTTCTTGTTAGTGGAGAACCTTAACAAAGGTATGGAAGCATTTTCGTGATAAGATGATGTGGAGGATAGGAGATGGCAGGACAGTTAGTTTTGGACATGATGAATGGGTTCTGAGGTTGGGAATCCTTCATGATTACCTTTTCTATGGGAAATATATTCCACCAAATGTGAAGGTTAGAGACTTTGTGGATAGTAATGGATGCTGGAAGATGACTGAGTTGTCGGATCTTTTTAGTAAGAATATATTGGAATACATCGTGGCTTGTCACCCTTCGAGGGATGAGTTTGGTGCTGATTTGTGTTGCTAGAAGTCGACGATGGATGGGAAATTCTCGGTCAAATCCGCGTATAGCTCCCTAACGATACAAGAGAATATTCAGAGTAATAGTGATTGGTGGTTATTCTGGAAGGTTGCTTTACCATCAAGAATTAAGCATTTTCCGTGTTTGGTTAAAAAAGCGGATTCTTACAATTTATGAAAGAGCAAGAAGATATCTAACAAATGATACAAGTTGCTATCTATGCGGAGGAACTCAAGAAACAGTGCAGCATGTGCTTCGCGATTGTCGGTTTGCAAAGGAGGTATGGTTGAAATTCATTTCTTTTGGCTTTGTTAGAGATTTCTTCGAGATGGATTTTAATGTGTGGTTGTTGTCGAACCTTAATGGGAATTTTAGATTGTGTAGTACTAATGTGGAGGCCAATATTATCTTTGCTGTTGCGTGCTGGAAGTTGTGGATGAATCGTAATGCATTTGTTTTCCAGCAAGCAAGGTTAGGGGTGGATCAATTTGTTATAGCGACTGAATGTTATGCACTGTATGTTAGTGAGGCTAATAGTAGGCGCACTAAGTTGCAGAATAGTAGGTTGTCTTTGGTGAAGTGGGTGCCGCCTAGAGATGGATGGGTGAAAGTAAACTCGGATGAAGCTGTGAGTATCAACAAGGAGTGGTCGGCAATTGGAGGGGTTATTCTTGATTCGAGTGGTAATTGGGTGGTAGGTTATCAAAGGTTTATTGGTCGAGGATCATCTCTTAATGCGGAGCTTTGGACAATGCTTCATCGTTTGCAAATAGCCAAGGATCGTGGGTTTTGGCAGATAATGGTTGAGAGTGATTGCAAAATGGCAATGGATATGGTCAATGAGTTCTCTGCAGGGGTTTCAACAAAGACTTTAGTCAGATCAATCTTTGCTACCTCAAAATCATTTGTCTCAGTTGTTTTTCATTTTGTGAGAAGGGAAGGAAACTCGATTACAAACTCATTAGCTTGAACAACTAGCACAACAGAGGGGAGCCTTCGTATTATTGATGTTCCAAATTTTCACATTAGAAAGTTGTTATCTGAAGATAAATTTGGTGAACCATATACAAGACTTTCCTGATATAAGGCAGCTTGATGCCTTCTTTTAATTATAAAAAAAAAAAAAAAGTCTATTAATTGATGATGTGGTAATTGACATTAATGATTTGGCCGTTGATAGGTACAAAAATTTGAAAATTGATATGGCATTTGATGTGTGACAAAAAAGTTAAAAAATGATGATGTGATAGTTAATGTTGGCAATTGATGATGTGGCATGTTATAATTTTTTAGGTTTTTTATGTTTTGACTTCACGTCCAGAATAAATTTGGATAAATAAATGTTGAGATACAATTGAACTCATATGTTTTTTTGTCTTAATTCATTCTAGGTGTGTATTTTTAGTAATTTATATCTTTTTAGATTTTTAAAAATTATATTTAAAAATCATGTATATTTAGAATTGTATACAAATAATAATTGTTAAATTATAAAAATTATATAAAAATAACAGCTGACAAATTTTGAATGAAATGATTAGTATTAAACATCGCAACCGAAAATTGCAACAACTTAAACATCGATTTGCAGTTATACGAGCTACAATTGTAATTTCTGAGTTAAAAACATGTTTTTTAAACTTTTTTTTTAATTTTATAGTTTTTATTTATTATATATTTTTTAACTTTTTTTTTATAATTTTTAGAAATTTTGGAATCTTTTTTTGATTGCCATGTTATCTATCAAATCAATACAAAGTTGATGATCGTAGAAGCTTCAACAAAAAACATGACGGCTTGATTGATTATTAAATTATTTTAGTGTTTTTTTTTTATCATTTAAGCTTAAAATTTAATTAAATGGAATATTAAAATTAAATAAAATATTAAAATAATTTTTAATAAAATTAAAAGATCAAATAAGTTATTATGTTTAAATTTTTATATTTTCCTCACATTTAACATTTTTTTTACTTTTCATAATATAATAATAAATTATACGTGGGGTTCTCGACTTGGGAAGTGCCTCCACCTGCATTCGAGTGACTTTCAAATTAGGGACTGCGTAGGGTACCCAAATTTGCCTTGCCTTCTTCTCTTCTTCTCTTCCTCTCTTCTTTTCTTTTTTCCCTAGCTTTTTCGAATCAAGACACAATGTTGAATAAGTCGATGTTGATTGCTGCAAGAACAAGAAGCAGACAACAAAAAGCATTGTGTGGTGATAGTAGCAAGCAGAGGAAGAAGACACTGGCGGTTTAGAAGGTGTGGCAACAAATATGGCAACGCTGCAATCTTCCATCAATAATAAAGCGTCTTCGGATTTTTTAAAAACGGTCACCGATTCGGCAACCAGAGCACTCAAGTAAAAAAATTCAAAACCACATGGTGCCGGCAAAGAGAATGCTGACACAAAAAAATCAATTTATTTTAAAATTTTGAATTGGATCCGACAACGTGAACGCTAACACCTATTAAAAAAAAATTTCTTCCTTTTTATTCCCAGAATACTCATATTTTTTACGTGTGTTTGAAAAAATACATACCAGTGCTATCGAACATAATGTTGACACAAAAAACATTTTTTATAAACCAATCAATCATTGTGCAATCATTACGAGATGATGGTGGGTGGTACCGACACTGAGATTACCGACACCAATATGCACAATAATAAACATGTCAATTTCATAAATAGTTAATTTATTTGGATCAGTTTTGAAAATAAGTCTGCCATACAAGGTTGTTAAAATGGCTTTATATCTTCAGTATATTAACTTGTTTGAAGTTATTTCATATTATTTTCTTGGATGCAGTATCTCTTCATATAAATATCATATATGGTGCAACACCAAATTTATTAAAATGATTGATGAAAATATTCTCTTAAATTAATATTAAAAATATTTGAGATAATTTATATTTTTTCTATTCGTCACTCTATCTCTTTATCTATCTATATAATATAAATATGTCAACTTCATTTAAAATACTAAAAGCGAACCACCTAAAATATGCTATAAGTAATTTATTATTTATTTAAACTTAAATTAATTAATATTTAAAAATAGAGTTTACAATTTATTAATCTAATTTAAAATTAATAAATTTAAATCTGAAAATTTAATTAGATTTTTCAAAATTTCAAACATAATAAAGTTTATCTATTTAACTATAAAAATAAACTAGTTTAATTTAATTAAAATATAGTTCTAAATAAGTAATTTTTATTATTTTTATTTAAACGTAAATTAATTAATATTTAAAATTAGAATTCACGTTATATTAATCTAGTGTAAAATTAATAAATTTTGTTTAACTTAAAATTAAATTGTTTTTTAAATTTAAGTATATTAAAAATAAAATAAATGATTTTAATTAAAATATAGTCCATTAATTTATAATTAATTTAATTCAAAAATTTTAAATTGAAAATTTAAAAGAATAAATATTTAAGAATAATAGAATATAAAAATAAATATTGATGGTAACTTTTATAATTATAAATATGAATAATTGTAAAACGATAACCCATCATAACTGAAACATAAGCTTACTAAATGTATTAGATTTTATTGAAACACTAAAATTAATAACATAGAATATTTCAATCACTTAGTTGTTAGTTAATGACATAATATATTAGATTTTACATGACATTGTCACTATATTTAACGTACCATGTGGCAAAGTCGACATAGCATTATGGTTTTCTTCAAATAACTAAAAAAAAAAATCAAATTACACCTGTGATAATTTTTTAAAAAATTTCTATTTAGATCACCTAATAATAATAATTTACAATTTTATCAATAATATTTGTAAATTGATTAATATTTTCTTCTGACAGCACATGTTTTTCATACTTTGGTCAAACTTTTTCATGATTTACTACTTACCATTTTTGTTCTAAGCATGATTTTTAGTGATTATATATATATAAATATATATATATATATATATTTATAATTTTTATTTCCTTTAAATATTTAATTATTTTTATAAATTTCTATTTTTTTTAAAATTTTATATTTTTTTTCAAAATACCATAAGATTTTTATAAATTTGTAATTTCATTTTTATAAATTTATATTTTATATATTTTTCAAAATATTAATAACTGAAACTGATCTTTTATAAAAAAAAATAAAAAATATATAGTTTATTAAAACCACAATTAAAATGAATTTGGACACTCAAAATGGGTTTATTATTGACTTTGAAATCAACCTCTAGAATTATAGTTGTGAATAATACCATGAGAAGTCAAATTCGAATGAGTTTGGTTGCACTGAGAGAGGAGACTCGTTCATATTTGCGTTTACAACCTGCTACAATGACATTTCCCATATTGTATAGCAAGTTTTATTTAACTACTCCTTAGATACCAAATTTCCCTTTTTTTCTTTGTTTATAAAAACAATAATGGTGGGTTTTAACTTGTGATAATTATTGATAATTGTAATCATGAGATGTAGTGTGGTTGTTCACTCAATCTTTAATTACGAAGTCAGGGGTTTAATCTTCGCTAATGAGAATGAAACACATTTCATGACAAGTCGTTTACCACTTTGGGGAGCACCTGTAACGAGAGGATTAGTCATTGCCTACGAACAGTGAATATCTTGATTTTAACAAAAAAATATTGATAATTGTGAATAATAATTTTTTGAGTAACCAAATTTGAATATTTTAGGTAGCGTTGGGAGTGAGGATCCTTTGATAGTTGCTTATATATTTGTCCAAGTTGAAGGAGGAAAATGAAAGGGTTAGTCATTGCTACCGATAGTGGACATTCTGGTCTCCACAAAAAAACTGTTGATAATGTGAATAATAATAGTAATACTTTGAGAAGTTAAATTTGAATATTTAGGTAGCGTCGGGAGCGGGAAACCTTTTACATTTACTATTGAATTTGAGCGCACATCGAAAATGAACTAAACAAGCAAAAAATCATTTTCGAAGCTTCAACCTACTCCACAATAGATCATTAGCACTTGATATTTAACGCCCCGAAATATATAGGGTTAGAAGTAATAACTTACCAAAAAATGAATCTTAGTCTTGATGGTTAGGAGCACGGTGTACTCCATAGAGATCTTAGGTTTTATCCACACCTTTCCAATTGTTTTGTTTTATTTTTTAGCAAACTAGAATGAAAATCACCCTAACATATGTAATATTCCAAACATTAGGGGTTAGAATTTAAAAAAAATAATTCAAAATCGTATATTTTATTCAAACCATTTTTATAAAATTAAAATTATATATCTTTTATCTTCTAATCGTAATTTAAAATAAAATTTTATCTTTTCTTTTAAAAATTCAAATAGAATTAAAAATTCCACTATCTTTTTAAATACTTATTTTAATTTGAAATTCAAATTAATCCTTTTTAAATCCTAACTAGAATTCAAACTACTCCTTTTCAAATCCTAATACAATTTATCTTTTTTATTTCTAATTATTATTTATTATTCCCCATTTGTTATTTTATCATATTAAAACTCTAAACTATCTCTGTAACACCCCAAACCCGGCCTAAAAGTTATGATCGAATCTAGCGGACATTAACATGCTGAAAATCGGTTTTGCATGTAGAAATTATTAGTTATTGACGAATATAGTAAAAACCAAAATGAGTGCCCAAAATAGTTTTCAAACCTGATAGATCTCGTCATAGTTAACTCAGTGCAAGATAATCTGAACTTCCTTACGTTGTCCGATTCCAAGTCAGATATCTACCTGAACAGATAAGGATAAGACAACTGGTGAGTTACCATTCTTGGTATATAACCAAAATAAAATACAACTAAATTGTAATAACATAAGTAAACTTAATGACATTTACATAATCGGTATCGAACAGATCTAGAGTATCGCAGAGTTGTCAAATTACGAACCAAAGGAATCCTACGTGAAGTTGAACTCATTGTCACTTCAGATCTCAATAAGCAAATATAACACATAACCACGAAAGCAGAGACAGATTCATTTCAGACACATCGCAGAAGGTCAGACAATATGAATGCAAGATCTCGGCATAGATATAATACAAATACAATCATGTCACATATACAATTACAGACGCAGATATGATACAAATATAGTTACAGATGCAAACATGATATCCCCATCCGTTATACACCATCACCGTCCAACCCAACACACCATATAAGTATATCATACCTATCCAGGCCTACACACCATATAGTGTCAGTATATCACGTTGCAGTGTTCACAATTTCACTGCCAGATCAGATATAATCTCAAATGGTTTAATCACTGAAACAATTCAAATAACTTCTTTCAATTCATATTTCCTAAACCATGCAGGTGTTGAGAACATATGAAAAATATGTATAATCTACCAATAGACGTGATCATACAATCCCAGTATAACAATGTGCTGAGATTATTCGTAACCATTTCGTATAGTTATCCATATACCACATATCCTTAATCAAAACAGTAACACAGAAGCGTACCTGTATGCTTAGCAGAATACGAATCGCACCTGAATGGAATACACACTATATGGCATCCAATCAAAGTCAAATTACACATTATCGAGTCGCTAATAAGTTTCTTATATCAATGTAACCTACGTACATAAAGCATATTGTAAATTGACAGATCACAAATATCGAGTTTATAGCTTATTGTAGACCATGCGTCTGAAAACAATATACACACACCTTGACACATGCTCATGTGTCAGCCCATATGCCCTAGAACAGTATACACACACCCTGACACACGCCAATGTGTCAACCCATGTGTCTTAGAACAATATACACACACCATGACACACGTCCGTGTGCCAACCTGTGTGCCTCAAAACAGCATACACACACCCTAACACACGCCCGTGTGCTAAACCATTTGCCTCCTCCAACTTATTTTAATGACACTAACCCTGGACACACCCCTATGTGCTTTCAAACAACACCGTTTCGACAGGAAAAAACGCAGAAAAACACAAGAAATGTACAGGGGTTTTGATACCCACCTGTTACACGACTATATAGAAGCAACATAGATGATTCCAAAGCCTAAAAAAACTCATTATAATGACCAGATCAGACAATTAAACCAAATAAAATTGCTTGACTTAACATCCAAACTGAAGTTACGTCGAAGAACTTCGATACAAGATCTTGAATCGAAACTTACCGTCAAACAAGTTAAACCAAAAAGGAGAAGTCAATGCCGCGTAGAATTAATTGAACATAAAATGACAAAAGAGAAGATGACACGGGGTAAAGAGAATCCCCACGAACTAGATGTTAATACTCAATGAAAATCTAGGAAGCAAAATGAAACTTCCCCCATCCAAAAAAAAAAGTTTCATGCAGTTTAATTAACGTTTTAAAAATAAAAATCGATTCATAGCAAGCATAAATAAAAATATCCTCTTATTATTTCAGCATAGATTTGAACACCAAACCATAGGGTACAAAGAAACTTAACCATTGAACCACTAGGCTCATCATTATCATCAATTAATCAGAAATCACTAATAACTCAAATGTCCAAAGGTAAGGGGTTCATCAAATGGAAAACAATTAAGAAACAAATTTCAAACCCAAAACCTCGCACACTCACACATAACACTAAACCATTGAACTAGATTAAATTACTTGAAAATTTTCAAAATTTTAACTCAAAATCGAAAAAAAACCGCTCTTGGTTTCACTAACTAAATTTCTTCTAACCTGGTTTTTGGGATGTTACAACTCTTATCCACTTAAAAGAATTTCGTTATCGAAATTCTCACAGTCCTCTCCATCCTTAAACCATAAAATTCGAAACGTTCTCAGTCACACAAACTACCACACTGACACTGCACAATTCACTCTTATCAATATTTTTAACAATTTACTCCTCAACACTTCAAATTATCACAACAACATATCACAAGAATCATTGATGATCTTTAGGTCGCGGATTCAAATTAATAGCACTCGTGCTCCTCTCATAGTCTGAAGTTGTTCAATCATATACTTTCAACCCATCGATTTAAATTGGGTTTCATCAACTCCTGTAGATTAGTCAACACTACCCAGGGTATCGCAACGGCCTACGTTTCATGATTGTTGCCCTCAAATGCGAGCATCCTAATCGATTCATAAACTTTCAAACAAAACTCTTTATCTGAAGAAAATAACTTAGTTCGAGTCCATCTCCAATATCTAACATGCCCTCACACAATAAGGCTACTTATACTCATTAGCTATTTACAGTTTCAAAAATTCTATGAGTTAGCTTAGTTTTACTTTTCATCTTAATCTTGATGTTTTGAACTAAGGTTTTCATCGAAGTCACGCAGTCTTAACCAGAACGTAGTAAAAAGGACAGTGTAGTTTGTTTTAGTTCATTTAACACAACTAAAGTAAAGATACTTACAACATTGGCATCAGAGACTCATATTCTCTATTTACAGACTCAAAAATAATCAAAACCCGAACATACTTTATATGAGTCGTTACCAAACTCAATCAAAACTTCAGTTTTACTCAAAACACTTTTCAAAGACATTTTTGAACCCCAAAAATCATAGCCCGTGTTTTGCAATCGGGCTCAAATACCACTAAATATAACACTCCAATCTCAGCCTAAAATTTAGGATCGAATCTGGCGAAGATACATTAAAATGTTAAAAATCAGTTTTGCATGTAGAAATTATTATTTATTGACGAATTTAGTAAAAACCAAAATGAGTGCCAAAAAGAGTATTCAAACCCGATAGATCTTGTCATACTTAACTTAGTGCAAAACAATCCGAGCTCCCGTACATCATCCGAGCCAAAAATAGTTATGTGGGTATCCAGGAGAATGATTTTCAGTTCGTAAATATGAAAGTGAAGCTTCCTACTTTGGATGATCGGGTTTAGTTTACTAGGTGTATGGTAGTCCGAGTAGGAGTTCAAAGAGGGGGCTTTGGCCAGCTTTGTGGCATATTACTCACGGTGTTAAGGGCTCGTGGTTGTTAGCTGGTGATTTCAACGGTATATTGAATGATGATGAGAAGAAAGGGAGCCGAGGAGAATGAGAGCTTCGTGTCCGCTATTTCAACAATTTTATTCTGACTTTGGTCTGAAGGATGTTGGTTTCAAAGGCCTTAAATTTACTTGGAATAGGGGTGTGGTTTTCTAATGGTTGGATAGAGCTTTATGTAATGGTTCTTAGGATAAATTGTTACCGAATACGCTGGTGTATCACATCCATAAGATTAAATAGGACAATCGCCCTTTAACTATAAATGTTGGTCATCATGAGCCTGTAAGGATTTTTAGACCCTTTCATTTTTTGAGTTGTTGGTTGGATCATAAGGATTTTAGTCGTCTTGTGAGTGATAGTTGGAAACAGTGTGACGATTTGGGGAGAACTATTCAGAGCTTTGGTGAGGAGTGCAAAGTATGAAATAAGGAGGTGTTTGGACATATTATCGCCAAGAAACCATAGTTAATAGCTCGAATTATAGGGGCACAAAGATCTGTTGAGTGATTTCAAACAAGGATGATGGTTGATTTAGAAAAGAGTCTGCAAGCTGATCTAGAAAGGGTGTGAGATGACGAGGAGTTACTTTGGAATCAAAAATTGAGAAGGGATGGCTTATGCTTGGGGATAGGAATAGTAAATATTTTCATTCCCTGGCTAGTCGAAGAAGAAAGATGAATCAAATTAAGGCATTGAGATTAGAGGTTAGAGAATGGTCTTATGATGAAGATCAAATTAAGAGAGTGGTAGTGGAATTTTTTATGAGACTCTATAATGATGATGGTATTAATGTGGGTTGCTGTCGATTCAAAACGAGTTTCCGGTTATTGATTCAGAGCTCTCAAAGATAATGGAGCGTGGTTTGACCAAACAAGAGGTTCGAGGTGCACTATTTGAGATGGATCCTTTGAAGGCTCCAAAGATTGATGGACTACATGCGCAATTTTATCAGGCTCATTGGGATTCTGTGAGGGATTCAATTTTTGAGATGGTTTCCTCCGCTTTTGAGAATGGCTTTTTGGAACACTTTTTTAATAAAACGCTCATTGTCCTAATACCTAAAGGATTTGTTCCTAAATTTGTAAATCAACTCCGTCCTATAAGCTTGTGCATCGCGCATTATAAGATCTTGTCTAAGGTGATTGTGAATTGGCTAAAGCCAATTATGCCGATTCTGGTTGCGAAAAATCAGACCAGTTTTGTTAGTAGGAGACACATAATGGATAACGTGGTTGTAGCTTAGGAAGTCATACATTACATGACAATTCGAAAAGGGAAGAGAGGGTGGATGGCGTTGAAGATTGAAATGAAAAAAGCGTATAACAGGACTAGGTGAGATTTCATTCGGGACTCACTAGTTGATGCTAAGCTACCGACTAAACCCATTGCAGTGATAATGTTATGTGTGGCAACTCCTTCTTTTCAGGTGCTATGGAATGGTGGTGTCACTGAAGAATTCAAACCATCATGAGGTATACGACAAGGTGATTCGATTTCGTCGTATCTATTTGTTCTGACAATGGAGATTGGAAATCGATAGTTTTGGGAAGAGGGGGTCCACAACTATCGCATATATTCTTTTCCGACGACTTAGTGTTGTTTGGGAAAGCTAATGTGGAGAATGCGAGGGTCATGAAGGAGGTTCTTGATCAATTCTATGTTTTCTCGGGGCATAAGGTGAATGCTAGCAAATCAATGATTCATTTTTCTATGAATACTGCTGTCGCAATAAGAACTGCAATTACGGTTGTGTTTAAATTTCAAAACACTAAGGATTTAGGAAGATATTTAGGGGTTCCGGTGTTTCATAGTAGAGTAGAAAAGAACACATTCCAGTTCGTGGTGGATAAAGTACAAGCTAAGCTTAATGGTTTTGATGCTAAAATGTTGTTTATGGTAGGTAGAATTGTGTTGTCTAATTCGGTACTTTTAGCTATCCCGAGATATTTTATGCAGGTAGCTATGATCCCCGTTGGTATATGTGAAAAAATAGAATCTATTGTTTGCCAATTTGTCTAGGGATCTACAAGCAAGGGTAGAAAGATCTCTCTGGTCAATTGGGAGGAATGTTGCCAATCGGTAGAGCATGGAGGTCATGGACTTAGAAGGCTTGTGCCTTGGAATGCATCATTTTTTTATGAAACTTGCATATAATATTGTTATGAAAGGGGAGTCGCTCTGGGTTAGAGTGTTAAGGAATACGTACAAACTTTCTGAAGTTTGTCTCCAAGATATTTCAATGAGTAGATGTTCTTGTTAGTGGAGAACCTTAACAAAGGTATGGAAGCATTTTCGTGATAAGATGATGTGGAGGATAGGAGATGGCAGGACAGTTAGTTTTGGACATGATGAATGGGTTCTGAGGTTGGGAATCCTTCATGATTACCTTTTCTATGGGAAATATATTCCACCAAATGTGAAGGTTAGAGACTTTGTGGATAGTAATGGATGCTGGAAGATGACTGAGTTGTCGGATCTTTTTAGTAAGAATATATTGGAATACATCGTGGCTTGTCACCCTTCGAGGGATGAGTTTGGTGCTGATTTGTGTTGCTAGAAGTCGACGATGGATGGGAAATTCTCGGTCAAATCCGCGTATAGCTCCCTAACGATACAAGAGAATATTCAGAGTAATAGTGATTGGTGGTTATTCTGGAAGGTTGCTTTACCATCAAGAATTAAGCATTTTCCGTGTTTGGTTAAAAAAGCGGATTCTTACAATTTATGAAAGAGCAAGAAGATATCTAACAAATGATACAAGTTGCTATCTATGCGGAGGAACTCAAGAAACAGTGCAGCATGTGCTTCGCGATTGTCGGTTTGCAAAGGAGGTATGGTTGAAATTCATTTCTTTTGGCTTTGTTAGAGATTTCTTCGAGATGGATTTTAATGTGTGGTTGTTGTCGAACCTTAATGGGAATTTTAGATTGTGTAGTACTAATGTGGAGGCCAATATTATCTTTGCTGTTGCGTGCTGGAAGTTGTGGATGAATCGTAATGCATTTGTTTTCCAGCAAGCAAGGTTAGGGGTGGATCAATTTGTTATAGCGACTGAATGTTATGCACTGTATGTTAGTGAGGCTAATAGTAGGCGCACTAAGTTGCAGAATAGTAGGTTGTCTTTGGTGAAGTGGGTGCCGCCTAGAGATGGATGGGTGAAAGTAAACTCGGATGAAGCTGTGAGTATCAACAAGGAGTGGTCGGCAATTGGAGGGGTTATTCTTGATTCGAGTGGTAATTGGGTGGTAGGTTATCAAAGGTTTATTGGTCGAGGATCATCTCTTAATGCGGAGCTTTGGACAATGCTTCATCGTTTGCAAATAGCCAAGGATCGTGGGTTTTGGCAGATAATGGTTGAGAGTGATTGCAAAATGGCAATGGATATGGTCAATGAGTTCTCTGCAGGGGTTTCAACAAAGACTTTAGTCAGATCAATCTTTGCTACCTCAAAATCATTTGTCTCAGTTGTTTTTCATTTTGTGAGAAGGGAAGGAAACTCGATTACAAACTCATTAGCTTGAACAACTAGCACAACAGAGGGGAGCCTTCGTATTATTGATGTTCCAAATTTTCACATTAGAAAGTTGTTATCTGAAGATAAATTTGGTGAACCATATACAAGACTTTCCTGATATAAGGCAGCTTGATGCCTTCTTTTAATTATAAAAAAAAAAAAAAGTCTATTAATTGATGATGTGGTAATTGACATTAATGATTTGGCCGTTGATAGGTACAAAAATTTGAAAATTGATATGGCATTTGATGTGTGACAAAAAAGTTAAAAAATGATGATGTGATAGTTAATGTTGGCAATTGATGATGTGGCATGTTATAATTTTTTAGGTTTTTTATGTTTTGACTTCACGTCCAGAATAAATTTGGATAAATAAATGTTGAGATACAATTGAACTCATATGTTTTTTTGTCTTAATTCATTCTAGGTGTGTATTTTTAGTAATTTATATCTTTTTAGATTTTTAAAAATTATATTTAAAAATCATGTATATTTAGAATTGTATACAAATAATAATTGTTAAATTATAAAAATTATATAAAAATAACAGCTGACAAATTTTGAATGAAATGATTAGTATTAAACATCGCAACCGAAAATTGCAACAACTTAAACATCGATTTGCAGTTATACGAGCTACAATTGTAATTTCTGAGTTAAAAACATGTTTTTTAAACTTTTTTTTTAATTTTATAGTTTTTATTTATTATATATTTTTTAACTTTTTTTTTATAATTTTTAGAAATTTTGGAATCTTTTTTTGATTGCCATGTTATCTATCAAATCAATACAAAGTTGATGATCGTAGAAGCTTCAACAAAAAACATGACGGCTTGATTGATTATTAAATTATTTTAGTGTTTTTTTTTTATCATTTAAGCTTAAAATTTAATTAAATGGAATATTAAAATTAAATAAAATATTAAAATAATTTTTAATAAAATTAAAAGATCAAATAAGTTATTATGTTTAAATTTTTATATTTTCCTCACATTTAACATTTTTTTTACTTTTCATAATATAATAATAAATTATACGTGGGGTTCTCGACTTGGGAAGTGCCTCCACCTGCATTCGAGTGACTTTCAAATTAGGGACTGCGTAGGGTACCCAAATTTGCCTTGCCTTCTTCTCTTCTTCTCTTCCTCTCTTCTTTTCTTTTTTCCCTAGCTTTTTCGAATCAAGACACAATGTTGAATAAGTCGATGTTGATTGCTGCAAGAACAAGAAGCAGACAACAAAAAGCATTGTGTGGTGATAGTAGCAAGCAGAGGAAGAAGACACTGGCGGTTTAGAAGGTGTGGCAACAAATATGGCAACGCTGCAATCTTCCATCAATAATAAAGCGTCTTCGGATTTTTTAAAAACGGTCACCGATTCGGCAACCAGAGCACTCAAGTAAAAAAATTCAAAACCACATGGTGCCGGCAAAGAGAATGCTGACACAAAAAAATCAATTTATTTTAAAATTTTGAATTGGATCCGACAACGTGAACGCTAACACCTATTAAAAAAAAATTTCTTCCTTTTTATTCCCAGAATACTCATATTTTTTACGTGTGTTTGAAAAAATACATACCAGTGCTATCGAACATAATGTTGACACAAAAAACATTTTTTATAAACCAATCAATCATTGTGCAATCATTACGAGATGATGGTGGGTGGTACCGACACTGAGATTACCGACACCAATATGCACAATAATAAACATGTCAATTTCATAAATAGTTAATTTATTTGGATCAGTTTTGAAAATAAGTCTGCCATACAAGGTTGTTAAAATGGCTTTATATCTTCAGTATATTAACTTGTTTGAAGTTATTTCATATTATTTTCTTGGATGCAGTATCTCTTCATATAAATATCATATATGGTGCAACACCAAATTTATTAAAATGATTGATGAAAATATTCTCTTAAATTAATATTAAAAATATTTGAGATAATTTATATTTTTTCTATTCGTCACTCTATCTCTTTATCTATCTATATAATATAAATATGTCAACTTCATTTAAAATACTAAAAGCGAACCACCTAAAATATGCTATAAGTAATTTATTATTTATTTAAACTTAAATTAATTAATATTTAAAAATAGAGTTTACAATTTATTAATCTAATTTAAAATTAATAAATTTAAATCTGAAAATTTAATTAGATTTTTCAAAATTTCAAACATAATAAAGTTTATCTATTTAACTATAAAAATAAACTAGTTTAATTTAATTAAAATATAGTTCTAAATAAGTAATTTTTATTATTTTTATTTAAACGTAAATTAATTAATATTTAAAATTAGAATTCACGTTATATTAATCTAGTGTAAAATTAATAAATTTTGTTTAACTTAAAATTAAATTGTTTTTTAAATTTAAGTATATTAAAAATAAAATAAATGATTTTAATTAAAATATAGTCCATTAATTTATAATTAATTTAATTCAAAAATTTTAAATTGAAAATTTAAAAGAATAAATATTTAAGAATAATAGAATATAAAAATAAATATTGATGGTAACTTTTATAATTATAAATATGAATAATTGTAAAACGATAACCCATCATAACTGAAACATAAGCTTACTAAATGTATTAGATTTTATTGAAACACTAAAATTAATAACATAGAATATTTCAATCACTTAGTTGTTAGTTAATGACATAATATATTAGATTTTACATGACATTGTCACTATATTTAACGTACCATGTGGCAAAGTCGACATAGCATTATGGTTTTCTTCAAATAACTAAAAAAAAAAATCAAATTACACCTGTGATAATTTTTTAAAAAATTTCTATTTAGATCACCTAATAATAATAATTTACAATTTTATCAATAATATTTGTAAATTGATTAATATTTTCTTCTGACAGCACATGTTTTTCATACTTTGGTCAAACTTTTTCATGATTTACTACTTACCATTTTTGTTCTAAGCATGATTTTTAGTGATTATATATATATAAATATATATATATATATATTTATAATTTTTATTTCCTTTAAATATTTAATTATTTTTATAAATTTCTATTTTTTTTAAAATTTTATATTTTTTTTCAAAATACCATAAGATTTTTATAAATTTGTAATTTCATTTTTATAAATTTATATTTTATATATTTTTCAAAATATTAATAACTGAAACTGATCTTTTATAAAAAAAAATAAAAAATATATAGTTTATTAAAACCACAATTAAAATGAATTTGGACACTCAAAATGGGTTTATTATTGACTTTGAAATCAACCTCTAGAATTATAGTTGTGAATAATACCATGAGAAGTCAAATTCGAATGAGTTTGGTTGCACTGAGAGAGGAGACTCGTTCATATTTGCGTTTACAACCTGCTACAATGACATTTCCCATATTGTATAGCAAGTTTTATTTAACTACTCCTTAGATACCAAATTTCCCTTTTTTTCTTTGTTTATAAAAACAATAATGGTGGGTTTTAACTTGTGATAATTATTGATAATTGTAATCATGAGATGTAGTGTGGTTGTTCACTCAATCTTTAATTACGAAGTCAGGGGTTTAATCTTCGCTAATGAGAATGAAACACATTTCATGACAAGTCGTTTACCACTTTGGGGAGCACCTGTAACGAGATTGCCTTATACGAACAGTCTAGAATATCTTGATTTTAACAGAAAAAGTATTTTAGATAATTGTGAATAATAATTTTTCAAAACCAAATTTGAATATTTATAGGGTAGCGTTGGGAGTGAGGATCCTTTGATAGTTGCTAGTAGGCATTCTTGTTCAAGTTGGAAGGAAGGAAAATGCAAAGGGTTAGTCATTGCTACCGATAGTGGACATTCCTTGGTCACTCTTTTACACAAAAAAACGTTGATAATGTGAGAATAATAATAGGAATACTTTGAGAAGTTAAATTTGAATATTTAGGTAGCGTCGGGAGCGGGAAACCTTTTACATTTACTATTGAATTTGAGCGCACATCGAAAATGAACTAAACAAGCAAAAAATCATTTTCGAAGCTTCAACCTACTCCACAATAGATCATTAGCACTTGATATTTAACGCCCCGAAATATATAGGGTTAGAAGTAATAACTTACCAAAAAATGAATCTTAGTCTTGATGGTTAGGAGCACGGTGTACTCCATAGAGATCTTAGGTTTTATCCACACCTTTCCAATTGTTTTGTTTTATTTTTTAGCAAACTAGAATGAAAATCACCCTAACATATGTAATATTCCAAACATTAGGGGTTAGAATTTAAAAAAAATAATTCAAAATCGTATATTTTATTCAAACCATTTTTATAAAATTAAAATTATATATCTTTTATCTTCTAATCGTAATTTAAAATAAAATTTTATCTTTTCTTTTAAAAATTCAAATAGAATTAAAAATTCCACTATCTTTTTAAATACTTATTTTAATTTGAAATTCAAATTAATCCTTTTTAAATCCTAACTAGAATTCAAACTACTCCTTTTCAAATCCTAATACAATTTATCTTTTTTATTTCTAATTATTATTTATTATTCCCCATTTGTTATTTTATCATATTAAAACTCTAAACTATCTCTGTAACACCCCAAACCCGGCCTAAAAGTTATGATCGAATCTAGCGGACATTAACATGCTGAAAATCGGTTTTGCATGTAGAAATTATTAGTTATTGACGAATATAGTAAAAACCAAAATGAGTGCCCAAAATAGTTTTCAAACCTGATAGATCTCGTCATAGTTAACTCAGTGCAAGATAATCTGAACTTCCTTACGTTGTCCGATTCCAAGTCAGATATCTACCTGAACAGATAAGGATAAGACAACTGGTGAGTTACCATTCTTGGTATATAACCAAAATAAAATACAACTAAATTGTAATAACATAAGTAAACTTAATGACATTTACATAATCGGTATCGAACAGATCTAGAGTATCGCAGAGTTGTCAAATTACGAACCAAAGGAATCCTACGTGAAGTTGAACTCATTGTCACTTCAGATCTCAATAAGCAAATATAACACATAACCACGAAAGCAGAGACAGATTCATTTCAGACACATCGCAGAAGGTCAGACAATATGAATGCAAGATCTCGGCATAGATATAATACAAATACAATCATGTCACATATACAATTACAGACGCAGATATGATACAAATATAGTTACAGATGCAAACATGATATCCCCATCCGTTATACACCATCACCGTCCAACCCAACACACCATATAAGTATATCATACCTATCCAGGCCTACACACCATATAGTGTCAGTATATCACGTTGCAGTGTTCACAATTTCACTGCCAGATCAGATATAATCTCAAATGGTTTAATCACTGAAACAATTCAAATAACTTCTTTCAATTCATATTTCCTAAACCATGCAGGTGTTGAGAACATATGAAAAATATGTATAATCTACCAATAGACGTGATCATACAATCCCAGTATAACAATGTGCTGAGATTATTCGTAACCATTTCGTATAGTTATCCATATACCACATATCCTTAATCAAAACAGTAACACAGAAGCGTACCTGTATGCTTAGCAGAATACGAATCGCACCTGAATGGAATACACACTATATGGCATCCAATCAAAGTCAAATTACACATTATCGAGTCGCTAATAAGTTTCTTATATCAATGTAACCTACGTACATAAAGCATATTGTAAATTGACAGATCACAAATATCGAGTTTATAGCTTATTGTAGACCATGCGTCTGAAAACAATATACACACACCTTGACACATGCTCATGTGTCAGCCCATATGCCCTAGAACAGTATACACACACCCTGACACACGCCAATGTGTCAACCCATGTGTCTTAGAACAATATACACACACCATGACACACGTCCGTGTGCCAACCTGTGTGCCTCAAAACAGCATACACACACCCTAACACACGCCCGTGTGCTAAACCATTTGCCTCCTCCAACTTATTTTAATGACACTAACCCTGGACACACCCCTATGTGCTTTCAAACAACACCGTTTCGACAGGAAAAAACGCAGAAAAACACAAGAAATGTACAGGGGTTTTGATACCCACCTGTTACACGACTATATAGAAGCAACATAGATGATTCCAAAGCCTAAAAAAACTCATTATAATGACCAGATCAGACAATTAAACCAAATAAAATTGCTTGACTTAACATCCAAACTGAAGTTACGTCGAAGAACTTCGATACAAGATCTTGAATCGAAACTTACCGTCAAACAAGTTAAACCAAAAAGGAGAAGTCAATGCCGCGTAGAATTAATTGAACATAAAATGACAAAAGAGAAGATGACACGGGGTAAAGAGAATCCCCACGAACTAGATGTTAATACTCAATGAAAATCTAGGAAGCAAAATGAAACTTCCCCCATCCAAAAAAAAAAGTTTCATGCAGTTTAATTAACGTTTTAAAAATAAAAATCGATTCATAGCAAGCATAAATAAAAATATCCTCTTATTATTTCAGCATAGATTTGAACACCAAACCATAGGGTACAAAGAAACTTAACCATTGAACCACTAGGCTCATCATTATCATCAATTAATCAGAAATCACTAATAACTCAAATGTCCAAAGGTAAGGGGTTCATCAAATGGAAAACAATTAAGAAACAAAGTTCAAACCCAAAACCTCGCACACTCACACATAACACTAAACCATTGAACTAGATTAAATTACTTGAAAATTTTCAAAATTTTAACTCAAAATCGAAAAAAAACCGCTCTTGGTTTCACTAACTAAATTTCTTCTAACCTGGTTTTTGGGATGTTACAACTCTTATCCACTTAAAAGAATTTCGTTATCGAAATTCTCACAGTCCTCTCCATCCTTAAACCATAAAATTCGAAACGTTCTCAGTCACACAAACTACCACACTGACACTGCACAATTCACTCTTATCAATATTTTTAACAATTTACTCCTCAACACTTCAAATTATCATAACAACATATCACAAGAATCATTGATGATCTTTAGGTCGCGGATTCAAATTAATAGCACTCGTGCTCCTCTCATAGTCTGAAGTTGTTCAATCATATACTTTCAACCCATCGATTTAAATTGGGTTTCATCAACTCCTGTAGATTAGTCAACACTACCCAGGGTATCGCAACGGCCTACGTTTCATGATTGTTGCCCTCAAATGCGAGCATCCTAATCGATTCATAAACTTTCAAACAAAACTCTTTATCTGAAGAAAATAACTTAGTTCGAGTCCATCTCCAATATCTAACATGCCCTCACACAATAAGGCTACTTATACTCATTAGCTATTTACAGTTTCAAAAATTCTATGAGTTAGCTTAGTTTTACTTTTCATCTTAATCTTGATGTTTTGAACTAAGGTTTTCATCGAAGTCACGCAGTCTTAACCAGAACGTAGTAAAAAGGACAGTGTAGTTTGTTTTAGTTCATTTAACACAACTAAAGTAAAGATACTTACAACATTGGCATCAGAGACTCATATTCTCTATTTACAGACTCAAAAATAATCAAAACCCGAACATACTTTATATGAGTCGTTACCAAACTCAATCAAAACTTCAGTTTTACTCAAAACACTTTTCAAAGACATTTTTGAACCCCAAAAATCATAGCCCGTGTTTTGCAATCGGGCTCAAATACCACTAAATATAACACTCCAATCTCAGCCTAAAATTTAGGATCGAATCTGGCGAAGATACATTAAAATGTTAAAAATCAGTTTTGCATGTAGAAATTATTATTTATTGACGAATTTAGTAAAAACCAAAATGAGTGCCAAAAAGAGTATTCAAACCCGATAGATCTTGTCATACTTAACTTAGTGCAAAACAATCCGAGCTCCCGTACATCATCCGAGCCAAAAATAGTTATGTGGGTATCAAGGAGAATGATTTTCAGTTCGTAAATATGAAAGTGAAGCTTCCTACTTTGGATGATCGGGTTTAGTTTACTAGGTGTATGGTAGTCCGAGTAGGAGTTCAAAGAGGGGGCTTTGGCCAGCTTTGTGGCATATTACTCACGGTGTTAAGGGCTCGTGGTTGTTAGCTGGTGATTTCAACGGTATATTGAATGATGATGAGAAGAAAGGGAGCCGAGGAGAATGAGAGCTTCGTGTCCGCTATTTCAACAATTTTATTCTGACTTTGGTCTGAAGGATGTTGGTTTCAAAGGCCTTAAATTTACTTGGAATAGGGGTGTGGTTTTCTAATGGTTGGATAGAGCTTTATGTAATGGTTCTTAGGATAAATTGTTACCGAATACGTTGGTGTATCACATCCATAAGATTAAATAGGACAATCGCCCTTTAACTATAAATGTTGGTCATCATGAGCCTGTAAGGATTTTTAGACCCTTTCATTTTTTGAGTTGTTGGTTGGATCATAAGGATTTTAGTCGTCTTGTGAGTGATAGTTGGAAACAGTGTGACGATTTGGGGAGAACTATTCAGAGCTTTGGTGAGGAGTGCAAAGTATGAAATAAGGAGGTGTTTGGACATATTATCGCCAAGAAACCATAGTTAATAGCTCGAATTATAGGGGCACAAAGATCTGTTGAGTGATTTCAAACAAGGATGATGGTTGATTTAGAAAAGAGTCTGCAAGCTGATCTAGAAAGGGTGTGAGATGACGAGGAGTTACTTTGGAATCAAAAATTGAGAAGGGATGGCTTATGCTTGGGGATAGGAATAGTAAATATTTTCATTCCTTGGCTAGTCGAAGAAGAAAGATGAATCAAATTAAGGCATTGAGATTAGAGGTTAGATTATGGTCTTATGATGAAGATCAAATTAAGAGAGTGGTAGTGGAATTTTTTATGAGACTCTATAATGATGATGGTATTAATATGGGTTGCTGTCGATTCAAAACGAGTTTCCGGTTATTGATTCAGAGCTCTCAAAGATAATGGAGCGTGGTTTGACCAAACAAGAGGTTCGAGGTGCACTATTTGAGATGGATCCTTTGAAGGCTCCAAAGATTGATGGACTACATGCGCAATTTTATCAGGCTCATTGGGATTCTGTGAGGGATTTAATTTTTGAGATGGTTTCCTCCGCTTTTGAGAATGGCTTTTTGGAACACTTTTTTAATAAAACGCTCATTGTCCTAATACCTAAAGGATTTGTTCCTAAATTTGTAACTCAACTCCGTCCTATAAGCTTGTGCATCGCGCATTATAAGATCTTGTCTAAGGTGATTGTGAATTGGCTAAAGCCAATTATGCCGATTCTGGTTGCGAAAAATCAGACCAATTTTGTTAGTAGGAGACACATAATGGATAACGTGGTTGTAGCTTAGGAAGTCATACATTACATGACAATTCGAAAAGGGAAGAGAGGGTGGATGGCGTTGAAGATTGAAATGAAAAAAGCGTATAACAGGACTAGGTGAGATTTCATTCGGGACTCACTAGTTGATGCTAAGCTACCGACTAAACCCATTGCAGTGATAATGTTATGTGTGGCAACTCCTTCTTTTCAGGTGCTATGGAATGGTGGTGTCACTGAAGAATTCAAACCATCATGAGGTATACGACAAGGTGATTCGATTTCGTCGTATCTATTTGTTCTGACAATGGAGATTGGAAATCGATAGTTTTGGGAAGAGGGGGTCCACAACTATCGCATATATTCTTTTCCGACGACTTAGTGTTGTTTGGGAAAGCTAATGTGGAGAATGCGAGGGTCATGAAGGAGGTTCTTGATCAATTCTATGTTTTCTCGGGGCATAAGGTGAATGCTAGCAAATCAATGATTCATTTTTCTATGAATACTGCTGTCGCAATAAGAACTGCAATTACGGTTGTGTTTAAATTTCAAAACACTAAGGATTTAGGAAGATATTTAGGGGTTCCGGTGTTTCATAGTAGAGTAGAAAAGAACACATTCCAGTTCGTGGTGGATAAAGTACAAGCTAAGCTTAATGGTTTTGATGCTAAAATGTTGTTTATGGTAGGTAGAATTGTGTTGTCTAATTCGGTACTTTTAGCTATCCCGAGATATTTTATGCAGGTAGCTATGATCCCCGTTGGTATATGTGAAAAAATAGAATCTATTGTTTGCCAATTTGTCTAGGGATCTACAAGCAAGGGTAGAAAGATCTCTCTGGTCAATTGGGAGGAATGTTGCCAATCGGTAGAGCATGGAGGTCATGGACTTAGAAGGCTTGTGCCTTGGAATGCATCATTTTTTTATGAAACTTGCATATAATATTGTTATGAAAGGGGAGTCGCTCTGGGTTAGAGTGTTAAGGAATACGTACAAACTTTCTGAAGTTTGTCTCCAAGATATTTCAATGAGTAGATGTTCTTGTTAGTGGAGAACCTTAACAAAGGTATGGAAGCATTTTCGTGATAAGATGATGTGGAGGATAGGAGATGGCAGGACAGTTAGTTTTGGACATGATGAATGGGTTCTGAGGTTGGGAATCCTTCATGATTACCTTTTCTATGGGAAATATATTCCACCAAATGTGAAGGTTAGAGACTTTGTGGATAGTAATGGATGCTGGAAGATGACTGAGTTGTCGGATCTTTTTAGTAAGAATATATTGGAATACATCGTGGCTTGTCACCCTTCGAGGGATGAGTTTGGTGCTGATTTGTGTTGCTAGAAGTCGACGATGGATGGGAAATTCTCGATCAAATCCGCGTATAGCTCCCTAACGATACAAGAGAATATTCAGAGTAATAGTGATTGGTGGTTATTCTGGAAGGTTGCTTTACCATCAAGAATTAAGCATTTTCCGTGTTTGGTTAAAAAAGCGGATTCTTACAATTTATGAAAGAGCAAGAAGATATCTAACAAATGATACAAGTTGCTATCTATGCGAAGGAACTCAAGAAACAGTGCAGCATGTGCTTCGCGATTGTCGGTTTGCAAAGGAGGTATGGTTGAAATTCATTTCTTTTGGCTTTGTTAGAGATTTCTTCGAGATGGATTTTAATGTGTGGTTGTTGTCGAACCTTAATGGGAATTTTAGATTGTGTAGTACTAATGTGGAGGCCAATATTATCTTTGCTGTTGCGTGCTGGAAGTTGTGGATGAATCGTAATGCATTTTTTTTCCAGCAAGCAAGGCTAGGGGTGGATCAATTTGTTATAGCGACTGAATGTTATGCACTGTATGTTAGTGAGGCTAATAGTAGGCGCACTAAGTTGCAGAATAGTAGGTTGTCTTTGGTGAAGTGGGTGCCACCTAGAGATGGATGGGTGAAAGTAAACTCGGATGAAGCTGTGAGTATCAACGAGGAGTGGTCGGCAATTGGAGGGGTTATTCGTAATTCGAGTGGTAATTGGGTGGTAGGTTATCAATGGTTTATTGGTCGATGTTCAGCTCTTAATACGGAGCTTTGGACAATGCTTCATGGTTTGCAAATAGCCAAGGATCGTGGGTTTTGGCAGATAATGGTTGAGAGTGATTGCAAAATGGCAATGGATATGGTCAATGAGTTCTCTGCAGGGGTTTCAACAAAGACTTTAGTTAGATCAATCTTTGCTACCTCAAAATCATTTGTCTCAGTTGTTTTTCATTTTGTGAGAAGGGAAGGAAACTCGGTTACAGACTCATTAGCTTGAGCAACTAGCACAACAGAGGGGAGCCTTCGTATTATTGATGTTCCAAATTTTCACTTTAGAAAGTTGTTATCTGAAGATAAATTTGGTGAACCATATACAAGACTTTCCTGATATAAGGCAGCTTGATGCCTTCTTTTAATTATAAAGAAAAAAGTCTATTAATTGATGATGTGGTAATTGACATTAATGATTTGGCCGTTGATAGGTACAAAAATTTGAAAATTGATATGGAATTTGATGTGTGACAAAAAAGTTAAAAAATGATGATGTGATAGTTAATATTGGCAATTGATGATGTGGCATGTTATAATTTTTTAGGTTTTTTATGTTTTGACTTCACGTCCAGAATAAATTCGGATAAATAAATGTTGAGATACAATTGAACTCAAATGTTTATTTGTCTTAATTCATTCTAGGCGTGTATTTTTAGTAATTTATATCTTTTTAGATTTTTAAAAATTATATTCAAAAATCATGTATATTTAGAATTGTATACAAATAATAATTGTTAAATTATAAAAATTATATAAAAATAACAGCTGACAAATTTTGAATGGAATGATTAGTATTAAACATCGCAACCGAAAATTGCAACAACTTAAACATCGATTTGCAGTTATACGAGCTACAATTATAATTTCTGAGTTAAAAACATGTTTTTTAAACTCTTTTTTTTAATTTTATAATTTTTATTTATTATATATTTTTTAACTTTGTTTTTATAATTTTTAGAAATTTTGGAATCTTTTTTCGATTGCCATGTTATCTACCAAATCAATACAAAGTTGATGATCGTAGAAGCTTCAACAAAAAACATGACGGCTTGATTGATTATTAAACTATTTTAGTGTTTTTTTTTATCATTTAAGCTTAAAATTTAATTAAATGGAATATTAAAATTAAATAAAAGATTAAAATAATTTTTAATAAAATTAAAAGATCAAATAAGTTATTATGTTTAAATTTTTATATTTTCCTCACATTTAACATTTTTTTTACTTTTCATAATATAATAATAAATTATACGTGGGGTTCTCGACTTGGGAAGTGCCTCCACCTGCATTCGAGTGACTTTCAAATTAGGGACTACGTAGGGTACCCAAATTTGCCTTGCCTTCTTCTCTTCTTCTCTTCCTCTCTTCTTTTCATTTTTCCCTAGCTTTTTCGAATCAAGACACAATGTTAAATAAGTCGATGTTCATTGCTTCAAGAACAAGAAGCAGACAACAAAAAGCATTGTGTGGTGATAGTAGAAAGCAGAGGAAGAAGACACTGGCGGTTTAGAAGGTGTGGTTAGCAGCAACAAATATGGCAACGCTGCAATCTTCCATCAATAATAAAGCGTCTTTGGATTTTTTAAAACGGTCACCGATTCGGCAACCAGAGCACTCAGGTAAAAAAATTCAAAACCACATGGTGCCGGCAAAGAGAATGCTGACACAAAAAAATCAATTTATTTTAAAAATTTAAACTGGATCCGACAACGTGAACGCTAACACCTGTTAAAAAAAAAATTTCTTCTTTTTTATTCCCAGAATACTCATATTTTTTAAGTGTGTTTGAAAAAATACATACCAGTACTATCGAACATAATGTTGACACAAAAAACATTTTTTATAAATCAGTCAATCATTGTGCAATCATTACGAGATGATGGTGGGTGGTACTGACAATGAGATTACCGACACCAATATGCACAATAATAAACATGTCAATTTCATAAATAGTTAATTTATTTGGATCAGTTTTGAAAATGAGTCTGCCATGCAAGGTTGTTAAAATGGCTTTATATCTTCAGTATATTAACTTGTTTGAAGTTATTTCATATTATTTTCTTGGATGCAGTATCTCTTCATATAAATATCATATATGGTGCAACACCAAAATTATTAAAATGATTGATGAAAATATTCTCTTAAATTAATATTAAAAATATTTGAGATAATTTATATTTTTTCTATTTGTCACTCTGTCTCTTTATCTATCTATATAATATAAATATGTCAATTTCATTTAAAATACTAAAAGCGAACCACCTAAAATATGCTATAAGTAATTTATTATTTATTTAAACTTAAATTAATTAATATTTAAAAATAGAATTTACAATTTATTAATCTAATTTAAAATTAATAAATTTAAATCTGAAAATTTAATTAAATTTTTCAAAATTTCAAACATAATAAAGTTTATCTATTTAAGTATAAAAATAAACTAGTTTAATTTAATTAAAATATAGTTCTAAATAAGTAATTTTTATTATTTTTATTTAAACGTAAATTAATTAATATTTAAAAATAGAATTTACAATTTATTAATCTAATTTAAAATTAATAAATTTAAATCTGAAAATTTAATTAAATTTTTCAAAATTTCAAACATAATAAAGTTTATCTATTTAAGTATAAAAATAAACTAGTTTAATTTAATTAAAATATAGTTCTAAATAAGTAATTTTTATTATTTTTATTTAAACGTAAATTAATTAATATTTAAAATTAGAATTCACGTTATATTTATCTAGTGTAAAATTAATAAATTTTTAATAAATTTTGTTTAACTTAAAATTAAATTGTTTTTTAAATTTAAGTATATTAAAAATAAAATAAATGAATTTAATTAAAATATAGTTCATTAATTTATAATTAATTTAATTCAAAATTTTTAAATTGAAAATTTAAAAGAATAGATATTTAAGAATAATAGAATATAAAAATAAATATTGATGGTAACTTTTATAATTATAAATATGAATAATTGTAAAACGATAACCCATCATAACTGAAACATAAGCTTACTAAATGTATTAGATTTTATTGAAACACTAAATTTAATAACATAGAATATTTTAATCACTTAGTTGTTAGTTAATGACATAATATATTAGATTTTACATGACATTGTCACTGTATTTAACGTACCATGTGGCAAAGTCGACATAGCATTATGGTTTTCTTCAAATAACTAAAAAAAAAAATCAAATTACACCTGTGATAAATTTTTTTAAAATTTCTATTTAGATCACCTAATAATAATAATTTACAATTTTATCAATAATATTTGTAAATTGATTAATATTTTCTTCTGACAGCACATGTTTTTCATACTTTGGTTGCACTGGGAGAGGAGACTCGTTCATATTTGCGTTTACAACCTGCTACTATGACATTTCCCATATTGTATAGCAAGTTTTATTTAACTACTCCTTAGATACCAAATTTCCCTTTTTTTCTTTGTTTATAAAAACAATAATGGTGGGTTTTAACTGTGATAATTATTGATAATTGTAATCATGAGATGTAGTGTGGTTGATCACTCAATCTTTAATTACGAAGTCAGGGGTTTAATAATTTTCGAAGCTTCAATCTACTCCACAATAGATCATTAGCACTTGATATTTAACGCCCCGAAATATATAGGGTTAGAAGTAATAACTTACCAAAAAATGAATCTTAGTCTTGATGGTTAGGAGCACGGTGTACTCCATAGAGATCTTAGGTTTTATCCACACATTTCCAATTGTTTTGTTTTATTTTTTAGCAAACTAGAATGAAAATCACCCTAACATATGTAATATTCCAAACATTAGGGATTAGAATTTTTAAAAAAAATTCAAAATCGTATATTTTATTCAAACCATTTTTATAAAATTAAAATTATATATTTTTTATCTTCTAATCGTAATTTAAAATAACATTTTATCTTTTCTTTTAAAAATTCAAATAGAATTAAAAATTCCACTATCTTTTTAAATACTTATTTTAATTTGAAATTCAGATTAATCCTTTTTAAATCCTAACTAGAATTCAAACTACTCCTTTTCAAATCCTAATACAATTTATCTTTTTTATTTCTAATTATTATTTATTATTCCCCATTTGTTATTTTATCATATTAAAACTCTAAACTATCTCTGTAACACCCCAAACCCGGCCTAGAAGTTATGATCGAATCTAGCGGACATTAACATGCTGAAAATCGGTTTTGCATGTAGAAATTATTAGTTATTGACGAATTTAGTAAAAACCAAAATGAGTGCCCAAAACAATTTTCAAACCTGATAGATCTCGTCATAGTTAACTTAGTGCAAGACAATCTAAACTTCCTTACTCTATCTGATTCCAAGTCAGTTATCTACCTGAACAGATAAGGATAAGACAACTGGTGAGTTACCATTCTTGGTATATAACCAAAATAAAATACAACTAAATTGTAATAACATAAGTAAACTTAATGACATTTACATAACCGGTATCGAACAGATCTAGAGTTTCGCAGAGTTGTCAAATTACGAACCAAAGGAATCCTACATGAAGTTGAACTCATTGTCACTTCAGATCTCAATAAGCAAACATAACACATAACCACGAAAGCAGAGACAGATTCATTTCAGACACATCGCAAAAGGTCAGACAATATGAATACAAGATCTCGACATAGATATAATACAAATACAGTTACAGTTACAGATACAGTCATGTCACATATACAATTACAGATGCAGATATGATACAAATATAGTTACAGATGCAAACATGATATCTCCATCCGTTATACACCATCACCGTCCAACCTAACACACTATATAAGTATATCATACCTATCCAGGCCTACACACCATATAGTGTCAGTATATCACGTTGCAGTGTTCAGAATTTCACTACTAGATCAGATATAATCTCAAATGGTTCAATCACTGAAACAGTTTAAATAACTTCTTCCAATTCATATTTCCTAAACCATGCAGGTGCTGAGAACATATGAAAAATTTGTATAATCTACCAATAGACGTGATCATACAATCCCAGTATAACAATGTGCTGAGATTATTCGTAACCATTTCATATAGTTATCCATATACCACATATCCTTAATCAAAACAGTAACACAGAAGCGTACCTGTATGCTTAACAGAATACGAATCGCACCTGAACGGAATACACATTATATGGCATCCAAACAAAGTCACATTACACATTATCGAGTCGCTAATAAGTTTCTTATATCAATGTAACCTACATACATAAAGCATATTATAAACTGACAGATCACAAATATCGAGTTTATAGCTTATTGTAGACCATGCGTCTGAAAACAATATACACACACCCTGACACATGCTCATGTGTCAGCCCATATGCCCTAGAACAGTATACACACGCCCATGTGTCTTAGAACAATATACACACACCTTGACACACATCCGTGTGCCAACCTGTGTGCCTCAAAACAGCATACACACACCCTAACACACGCTTGTGTGCCAAACCATTTGCCTCTTCCATCTTATTTTAATGATACTAACCCTGGACACACCCCCATGTGCCTTCAAACAACACCGTTTCGACGGGAAAAAATGCAGAAAAACACAAGAAATCTAAAGGGGTTTTGATACCCACCTGTTACACGACTTTATTGAAGCAACATAGATGATTCCAAAGCCTAAAAAAACACATTATAATGACCAGATCAGACAATTAAACGAAATAAAATTGCTTGACTTAACATCCAAACTGAAGTTACATCGAAGAACTTCGATGCAAGATCTTGAATCGAAACTTACCGTCAAACAAGTTAAACCAAAAAGGAGAAGTCAACGTCGCGTAGAATCGATTGAACGTAAAATGACAAAAGAGAAGATGACACGAGGTAAAGAGAATCACCACGAACTAGATGTTAATACTCAATGAAAATCTAGGAAGCAAAATGAAACTTTCCCCATCCAAAAGAAAAAGTTTCAGGTAGTTTAATTAACGTTTTAAAAAAAAAATCGATTCATAGGAAGCATAAATAAAAATATCCTCTTATTAGTTTCACATAGATTTGAACACCAAACCAAAGGGTACAAAGAAACTTAACCATTGAACCACTAGGCTCATCATTGTCGTCAATTAATCGGAAATCCCTAATAACTCAAATGTCCAAAGGTAAGGGGTTCATCAAATGGAAAAAAATTAAGAAAGAAAGTTCAAACCCAAAACCTCGCACACTCACACACAACACTAAACCACTGAACTAGATTAAATCACTTGAAAACTTTCAAAATTTTAACTCAAAATCGAAAAATAAGCACTCTTGGTTTCACTAACTCAATTTCTTCTAACCTGGTTTTTGGGATGTTACAACTCTCATCCACTTAAAAGAATTTCGTTATTGAAATTCTCACAGTCCTCTCCATCCTTAAACCACAAAATTCAGAATGTTCTCAATCACACAAACCACCACACTGACATTGCACAATTCACTCTTATCAATATTTTTAATAATTTACTCCTCAACACTTCAAATTATCATAACAACATATCACAAGAATCATTGATGATCTTTAGGTCACGGATTCAAATTAATAGCGCTCGTGCTCCTCTCATAATCTGAAGTTGTTCAATCATATACTTTCAACCCATCGATTTAAATTGGGTTTCATAAACTCCTGTAGATTAGTCAACATTACCCAGGGTATCGCAGCGGCCTACGTTTCATGATTGTTGCCCTCAAATGTGAGCATCCTAATCGATTGCTAAACTTTCAAACAAAACTCTTTATCTGAAGAAAATAACTTAGCTCGAGTCCATCTCTAATATCTAACACGCCCTCACACAATAAGGCTACTTATACTCATTAGCTATTTACAGTTTCAAAAATTCTATGAGTCAGCTTAGGTTTACTATTCATTTAATCTTGAAGTTTTGATCTAAGGTTTTCATCGAAGTCACACAGTCTTAACCAGAACATAGTAAGAAGGACAGTGTAGTTTGTTTTAGTTCATTTAACACAGCTAAAGTAAAGATACTTATAAGATTGGCATCAAATACTCAAATTCTCTGTTTACAGACTCAAAAATAATCAAAACCCGAACATACTTTATATGAGTCGTTACCAAACTCAATCAAAACTTCAGTTTTACTCAAAACACTTTTCAAAGACATTTTTGAACCCCAAAAATCATAGCCCGTGTTTTACAATCGGGCTCAAATACCACTAAATGTAACACTCCAATCTCAGCCTAGAATTTATGATCGAATATGGCGGAGATACATTAAAATGTTAAAAATCAGTTTTGCATGTAGAAATTATTATTTTTTGAAAAATTTAGTAAAAACCAAAATGAGTGCCAAAAAGAGTATTCAAACCCGATAGATCTCATCATACTTAACTTAGTGCAAAACAATCCGAGCTCCCGTACATCGTCAGAGCCAAAAATAGTTATGTGAGTATAAAGGAGAATGATTTTTAGTTCGTTAATATGAAAGTGAAGCTTACAACTTTGGATGATTGGGTTTAGTTTACTAGGTGTATGGTAGTCCGAGTAGGAGTTCAAAGAGGGAGATTTGGCCAACTTTGGGGCATATTTCTCTCGGTGTTAAGGGCTCGTGATTGTTAGCTGGTGATTTCAACGCTATATTGAATGATGATGAGAAGAAAGGGGGTCGAGGAGAATGAGAGCTTCGTGTCCGCTATTTCAACAATTTTGTTCTGACTTTGGTCTGAAGGATGTTGGTTTCAAAGGCCTTAAATTTACTTGGGACAGGGTGTGGTTTTTGAACGATTGGATAGAGCTTTATGTAATGGTTCTTGGGATAGATTGTTGCCGAATACGTTGGTGTATCACATCCATAAAATTAAATAGGACCATCGCCCTTTAGCTATAAATGTTGGTCATCATGAGCCTGTAAGGATTTTTAGTCCCTTTCATTTTTTGAGTTGTTGGTTGGATCATAAGGATTTTAGTCGTCTTGTGAATGATAGTTGGAAAAAGTGTGATGATTTGGGGAGAACTATTCAGAGCTTTGCTAAGGAGTGTAAAATATGAAATAAGGAGGTGTTTGGACATATCATCGCCAAGAAACTACAGTTAATAGCTCGAATTATAGGGGTACAAAGATCTCTTGAGTGATTTCGAACAAGGATGATGGTTGATTTAGAAAAGAGTCTGCAAGCTGATCTAGAAAGGGTGTGAGATGACGAGGAGTTACTTTGGAATCAAAAATTGAGAAGGGATGGCTTATGCTTGGGGATAGGAATAGTAAATATTTTCATTCCCTGGCTAGTCGAAGAAGAAAGATGAATCAAATTAAGGCATTGAGATTAGAGGATAGAGAATGGTCTTATGATGAAGATCAAATTAAGAGAGTGGTAAGTGGAATTTTTTATGAGACTCTATACTGATGATGGTATTAATGTGGGTTGCTGTCAATTTAGAACAGGTTTTCGGTTATTGATTCAAAGCTCTCAAAGATAATGGAGCGTGGTTTGACCAAACAAGAGGTTCGGGGTGCACTATTTGAGATGGCACCTTTGAAGGCTCCGAAGATTGATGGACTACATGCGTAATTTTATCAGGCTCATTGGGATTTTGCGGGGGATTCAATTTTTGAGATGGTTTCGTCGGCTTTTGAGAATGGCTTTTTGGAACACTTTTTTAATAAAACGCTCATTGTCCCAATACCTAAAGGATTTGTTCCTAAATTTGTAACTCAACTCCGTCCTATAAGCTTGTGCATCATGCATTATAAGATCTTGTCCAAGGTGATTGTGAATTGGCTAAAGCCAATTATGCCGATTCTGGTTGCGAAAAATCAGACCAGTCTTGTTAGTAGGAGACACATAATGGATAATGTAGTTGTAGCTCAGGAAGTCATACATTCCATGACAATCCGAAAAAGGAAGAGAGGGTGGATGGCGTTAAAGATTGAAATGAAAAAAGCGTATAACAAGAGTAGGTGAGATTTCATTCGAGTCTCACTGGTTGATGCTAAGGTACCAAGTAAACTCATTGCAGTGATAATGTTATGTGTGACAACTCCTTCTTATCAGGTGCTATGGAATGGTGGTGTCACTGAAGAATTCAAACCATCATGAGGTATACGACAAGTTGATCCGATTTCGTCGTATCTATTTATTCTGACAATGGAAATTTTGGGACATGCGATTAGGAAGAGGGTGTCGAATGGAGATTAGAAATCGATAGTTTTGGGAAGAGGGGGTCCACAACTATCGCATCTATTCTTTGCCGAAGACTTAGTGTTGTTTCGGAAAGCTAATGTGGAGAATGCGAGGGTCATGAAGGAGGTTCTTGATCAATTCTATGTTTTCTCGGGGCATAAGGTGAATGCTAGCAAATCAATGATTCATTTTTCTTTGAATACTGCTGCTGCAATAAGAACTGCAATTACGGTTGTGTTTAAATTTCAGAACACTGAGGATTTAGGAAGATATTTAGGGGTCTCGGTGTTTCATAGTAGAGTACAAAAGAACACATTCCAGTTCGTGGTGGATAAAGTACAGGCTAAGCTTAATGGTTTTGATGCTAAAATGTTGTTTATGATAGGTAGAATTGTGCTGTCTAATTCGATACTTTTAGCTATCTTGAGATATTTTATGCAGGTAGCCATGATCCCCGTTGGGATATGTGAAAAAATAGAAGCTATTGTTTGCCAATTTGTCTCGGGATCTACAAGTAAGGGTAGAAAGATCTCTCTGGTCAATTGGGAGGAATGTTGCCAATCGGTAGAGCATGGAGGTCATGGACTTAGAAGGCTTGTGCCTCAGAATGCATCGCTTTTTATGAAACTTGCATATAATATTGTTATGAAAGGGGAGTCGCTCTGGGTTAGAGTGTTAAGGAATACGTACAAAGTTTTTGAGGTTTGTCCCCAAGATATTTCAAGGAGTAGATGTTCTTGTCTGTGGAGAACCTTAACAAAGGTATGGAAGTATTTTCGTGATAAGATGATGTGGAGGATAAGAGATGGCAGGACAGTTAGTTTTGGACATGATGAATGGGTTCTGAGGTTGGGAATCCTTCATGATTACCTTTTCTATGTGAAATATATTCTACCAAATGTGAAGGTGAGAGACTTTGTGGACAGTGATGGATGCTGAAAGATGACTGAGTTGTCGTAGTTTTTAGTAAGAATATATTGGAATACATCGTGGCTTGTCACCTTTCGAGGGATGAGTTGGTGCTGATTTGTGTTGCTAGAAGTCGACAATGGATGGGAAATTCTCGGTCAAATCCGCGTATAGCTCGCTAACAATACAAGAGAATATTCAGAGTAATAGTGATTGGTGGTTATTTTGGAAGGTTGCTTTACCACCAAGAATTAAGCATTTTCTGTGTTTGGTTAAAAAAAAGCGGATTCTTATAAATTGTGAAAGAGCAAGGAGAAATTTAACAGATGATACAAATTATGTTAGAGATTTCTTTGAGATGGATTTTAATGCGTGGTTGTTGTCGAACCTTAATGGGCATTTTAGATTGAGTAGTACTAATGTGGAGGCCAATATTATCTTTACTGTTGTGTGCTGGAAGTTGTGGATGAATCGTAATGCATTTATTTTCTAGCAAGCAAGGGTAAGGGTGGATCAGTTTGGTATAGCAACTGAATGTTATGCACTGTATGTTAGTGAGGCTAATAGTAGGTGCACTAAGTTGCAGAATAGTAGGTTGTCTTTGGTGAAGTAGGTGCCACCTAGAGATGGATAAGTGAAAGTAACTCGGATGGAGTTGTGAGTATCAACGAGGGGTGGTCGGCAATTGGAGGGGTTATTCGTGATTTGAGTGGTAATTGGGTTGTAGCTTATCAAAGCTTTATTGGTCGAGGTTCAGCTCTTAATGCAGAGCTTTGGGCAATGCTTCATGGTTTGCAAATAGCCAAGGATCATGGGTTTTGACAGATAATGGTTGAGAGTGATTGCAAAATGGCGGTGGATATGGTCAACGAGTTCTCGACAGGGGTTTCAACAAAGACTTTAGTCAAATCAATCATTGCTACCTCAAAGTCATTTGTCTTAATTGTTTTTCAATTTGTGAGAGGGGAAGGAAACTCGGTTGCAGACTCATTAGCTTGAACAACTAGAACAACAGAGGGCAACCTTCGTATTGTTGATTTTCACGTTAGAAAGTTGTTATCTGAAGATAAATTTGGTGAACCATATATAAGACTTTCCTGATGTAAGGCAGCTTGATGCCTTCTTTTAATTATAAAAAAAAAGTCTGTTAATTGATGATGTGGTAATTGACATTAATGATTTGGCCGTTGATAGGTACAAAAATTTGAAAATTGTTATGGCATTTGATGTGTGACAATAAAGTTAGAAAATGATGTGCGATAGTTGATGTTGACAGTTGATGATGTGGCATGTTATAAATTTTTAGGTTTTTTATATTTTGATTTCACGTTCAGAATAAATTTGGATAAATAAATGTTGAGATACAATTGGACTTATATGTTTATTTGTCTTAATTCATTCTAAGTGTGTATTTTTAGTAATTTATATCTTTTTGGATTTTTAAAAATTATATTTAAAAATCATGTATATTTAGAATTTTATACAAACAATAATTGTTAAATTATAAAAATTATATAAAAATAACAGCTGACAAATTTTGAATGAAATGATTAGTATTAGACATCACAACCGAAAATTGCAACCACTTAAACATTGATTTGCAGTTATACGAGCTGCAATTATAATTTTTGAGTTAAAAAGATGTTTTTTAAACTCTCTTCTTAAAATTTTATAGTTTTTATTTATTATATATTTTTTAACTTTATTTTTATAATTTTTAGAAATTTTGGAATCTTTTTTCGATTGCCATGTTATCTACCAAATCAATACAAAGTTGATGATCCTAGAAGCTTCAACAAAAAACATGATTTTGACGGCTTGATTGATTATTAAAAACATTATTATTAAATCATTCAATCTCCTTTGGATTGCGGATTTTTAAATTTTTAATTTTTATATATAAATTATCATATATTTTAGATTTGATGTTCACATTATATAACATTCATCCGTTGATTAAATTGTATTTTATATAATTTGTCTCCTTAAGTTATAAGATTATATTTTATATTAACAAATTATATTTCAATTTTTAATTATGAAACTTTAATAATAATAATAAATTAATGTATGGAGTTTGAAAAATTAAATTTAGAGATCCAATATGAACTTTAAAGTTAAATTCCGAAATTAGTTGATTAGCTCATAACCATACATATTAGGTTAGTGACTTTTTTGTACTTTGATTTGTATGACTTGCTAAGGAATCATCTTCTTCTGGTAAGATGCTGGCACTATTGATAGAAAAAGAAAAGAAGAGTAAAAAAATACAAATTATCTTCCTCTCATCTTCTTATGCAAAATATCTCTCGATAAATATTGTTACAACATAATGAAGGATGATTTTCTTTCAACTCACTTGGTAGCATACATAAAAAAAAAAAGATAGCTCGAGAATTTTCAACAAATTCTATCATTGATGAGTTCAGTTTTATAAAAGAACCGAGGGTGCAATTTAAGATGCCTAGTATTTAGAAATAGGACTAAGGTCAGTTTTTTTAATTTTATTTTTGGAATTATAATGATATTTATGAATTTTTTACTATAATATTAATTATTCTTTTTTGCATATTGAAAAGAAATATTTAATTTTATATAATGTGATTTTTTAAATTTTTTATAGTTAAATCGTTCATGCTTTTTAAAACAATTAAATTAATTTATTTGATAAGAAAAGAAAATATCCAACAAGAATTTACAATTTTTTACATTAAAAAAAGTTAAAAGTTCTGCAACTTGGAGTAAAAAAAAGTTAAAAGTTTTGCAACTTGGAGTAAAATCTTGGATCCGTACTTGCCAGTCATCATCCGACGATTCCAGCATCCTCTTGATTACTAAGCAGCCAACGTATTGCTTCACTTAAAGCTAATGATTCCCGTAGCATTCGAAGAAATGGCCATAACAAAGCTGCCAACGGTCCTCCTAAGGATGATACCTGTTCCCCTACAGAGTTCCTGTTCAAAAATAGCAGCATCGACCCCACAATGCCACGACACTGCTGTAGACGTTGACTCCACCTTAGGTACAGTGGAGGAAATGGCCCTAAAACCTCCCATTCTCCCGGACAACCTCATTTCTCACGCACCAAAGCCTCCAACGAATTGCAAAACTGCTCAATCTTCACTCTGGGATACGAGTCTTTCAAGTCCTTCAAACAAGCAGCAAAATTAACAAAATTAAGACGATCAAAATTTCCCCAACACTGCCATACTGCTGAAAGACAAGACAAAAGAACACATTAACGACACATCAAAACCCCTTTCTCTCAATCGTTCCTTAGACAGGAGCACATTTGATAGGAGCAGAATTTTGGAAGAAAGGAATGGTGAAAAGCGAACGATAACTTTTATTAAATGTAGTAGTGAAGAATCTTAACACTATTACAATCAATAAACTAGAGAAATTCAAATAATAATTCACTGCCTCCTAAGAATAAATCCAGGCCAATATATAATAATAGCTTGAACTCTTATTTGTTGGAAAACAAAACTAAATCCCTAAAAAACAGCCTAATATTTGTGGGAGACGTGTGGTAGTTAAAGAGGGAGTTGTAATTCCTTTCAGCACCGTGTAGATCGTTGGAAACATGTAAGCCAAGTAGTTGAGACAGCTGGAGTTGGTATTCCACTATCTGCTCCTTGTCATGTGCTTTTGCTTTCCACTTTCTTCTGGAATAGGTCTGTAAAGGTGGAACCGTATCAATACTTCCCCCTTGAAAATTTAACTTGTCCTCAAGGTGAAATGAAGGAAATTGTCCAGCAAGAAGATCATAGTTTTCCCAACTAGATTCTTCAAGTGGTCGACCATCCCATTGGCCAAATAGTTATAGAGTAGGAACTCCTGCCACCTTAATCCAACGATGCGACAATATTTTAGAAGGAGACAAAATCAGTTCCCAATTAGAAGTAATAGGGAGTGGAGCTGGTGGACAAGCTGATGTTTGGCCAAGAGTTGGACGAAGTAGTGAAATATGAAAAATTGGGTGAACTTTAGATGAAGCTGGCAGTTCCAATTCATAAGAAACTGATCCAATTCGCCTGAGAACTTTGTAGGGTTTGAAAAATCAAGAAGAAAGTTTCTCATACCGTCGCTTAGCAAGAGTGTGTTGATGATATGGTTGGACACGTAAGAAGACAGAATCACCAACGGCAAAACTCAATTCTCTACGCTTCGAATCAGCTTGTGCCTTCATGCGAGATTGAGCCTTCCATAAATTTGCTTTCAATAGGCGTAACATGTCATCACGTTGAAGAAGTTGTTTTTCTAGCTCTGCATTGTGTGTTTCTCCTTAAACAAAGGGATGAAGTGGAGAAGGATATCCCCTATATACAATCTTGAAGGGCGTAGTTGGTGTTGAAGTGTGAAATCCGATATGGAAGGAATATTCAGCCCAAGAAAGGAACATACTCCATGTTGTAGGTTGTTCATGAGTGAAGCATCATAAGTAGGCATCCAAACATCTACTGACCACCTCTGTTTGGCCATCCGACTGTGGGTCGTAAGAAGTTCCCATTCACAAACAAGTTCTTCTCAACTAGAAAAGTTCCTGCCAAAAAGTGCTAAGAAATATTGCATCTCGATCAGAGAGGATAGATTTGGGGATGCCATGAAGTAGGATAATGTCCTTGCAAAAATGTTCAGCAACAGTTTTCGCAGTAAAAGGATGTGATAATGGTACAAAATGGGCGTATTTATTGAGGCGATCGACTACCACCAGAATTGCATCAAACTTTCTAGATTTAGGATGATCGATGATGAAATCCGAAGAAATATCTTCTCATACTCGTTCTGGTATAGGTAGAGGCTACAAAAGACCTGCAGGAGCTAAAGTATGATATTTGTAGTTCTGACATGTTAGATAGTTTTGAACATAATGCTTCACATCTTGCTTCAAATTCGGTTAGAAAAAGTTTGAAGAAAGCCTTTTCAAAGTCTTGAGATATCCATCATGAATCGCAGGCAAAGAATTGTGAGACTCTGATAGAAGCTTTTGTCACAAAGAGGCATTGTCAGGAATTACCAAACGATTCTTGTAATATAGTTTCTGGTCAAACACTTGGAAACTTGGATGAGGAGTCGAATCTGTGGACAGAGACGTCATAATTGCACTGATATAAGGATCTATTTGTAAGTTCGTAAAGTCAAGTGATACTAGAATGGCCAAAGCAAAAAAAAATCTACATATTGAGGATGACGGGAGAGTGAATCAGCTCCTTTATTTTCTTTTCCAGTCTTATAAAATGATGGAGAAGTCCAATGGTAACAACTTCATGAGTAGACGTTGCTATACTATTGTAGTAACACGTTGCTCTAAAAGAAATTTCAGACTGTAATGGTCAGTTTTGATGAAGAAATATCGGCCTAAAATGTAGTGCCTCCATTTTTGTAAATCCAAGATAAGAGCCAGTTATTCACGATCATAAGTAGACCTTAGGCGATTAGATAAGGAGAATCCTTTATTGAAATTGTTGAGTTTTCAAGCCACAAAGAAAGAAAAATTACAGAGCAAAAAACACCAAGGGAATGATTAAAAACTGATCTGATCATTTCATTAAGGAAAAATAAAATTGATATATGCTACAAAGCTAGCAACAATTATCCTACCTAACCCCACTAATTTCATGAAAAATCACGTCTTAACTTGAACAAATAAACAAGCTGACTTATCAGCCTAAATCTGCACCTAAGCAACAAAAGGTAATCATTCTAAGCTGTCAAAATAAACTTTGATCCTATCCAAAAAATTACAAACAAACTAAAACAACTAAACTGATAACATTCGAAAGAAACAAAATGCACTGCATAGTTGAGCTTGCATGTTACATGTCTGCTGTTGCATTGCAGGCCTAAAATTCAACACTCCTGCTTAGCATGTATGCAACAGACACTAATGTTACTTCTCAAAGTTTCAAATCTCAAAGTTCCAAGAGGCTTAGTTAAAACATTAGTGAGTTGGTTCTCAGAACTGCAATGAACCAAACTTACCTCCTTCGATTGCTCAGCCTCCCTAACAAAATGATATCTGATCTTGAAATGCTTAGTTTTGCCATGGAATACAAGATTCTTTGCTATGGCAACTGATGACTAATTATCAACCTTGATTTCAGTAGCTTCAAATTGCTTTTCATTAGCGATTTTCTCAGTATAGTGGCTTGATTAACATCTGCAACAACTGCAATATACTCTGCTTCTGCTGTTGACTGAGCCACAATTTGCTGCTTCTTTGAGCTGCAACAAAAACCCCTGAGCCAAGAGTAAAGAAATATCCAGAAGTGCTCTTCATGTCATCAACTGACCTTGCCCAGTCACTATCTGAGTAGCCAATCAACTTGAGCTCATCACTCTTCACGAACTTCACACCATGGTCTAAAGTTCCCTTGACATACCTCAAGACCCTTTTTGCTGCCTTAAAGTGTGAGACATTACAATAATGCATAAATCTAGAAAGGAGACTTATAACATACATGATGTCTGGTCTTATTGCTGTCAAGTAGAGCAGGCTACCCACAAGGCTTTTATAGCCTTTCTCATCAACCTTTTCAACGTCACCATTATTGGACAGCTTCTCTCCTTGTGCAACTGGAGTACTAACAGGTTTGCACTTCTCCATACAAAACTTAGTTAAAATCTTGGAGGTAAATGCTTGTTGTCTGATGAATATAGCATTTTGAGTTTGAGTGACCTC